>JARGCV010000089.1:1860000-1980000 GCA_034064705.1 Bothrops alternatus
GATTACATGATCCAAAGGCAGACGTACATAGTCAATGTAATCACTAGATAATTTTTGAGGCTTTTTTTAAATGAAATGAGTACTTCATAAATAAATAATGCACGGTGCATTATTTATAACCAAGATAAATTATCTTTTTTCAGATCCTTTTTGTATTTATTTATTTTTTTTGGTTAAGAAAAAAAAATCAGCTCAGATATTTGTGCCTCTCTCCATTTCTGTCCCATTGTAACTTGAATCTTGTTTTGTAATCTACAGTGCAGAATGTAACTCGGAAAAGGTATTCCATTAATGAATATTTTATGAAGGAGGAACAAGGCAGAGCAAAATCAAATTCCATGTGATTTTTGAAGTCTAACTGTGGCATTCGACAAAGTGAAGCTGCCTCAAGCAGGAGACGCTACGACACGGCGACAAGTCTGTGTAATATGTAATTTGTGAGGCTCTTCATGCTCTCTGAGCTTGGTTGTCTTCTTGCAGATGTTTCATTACCCAACTAGGGGCATCATTGGCGCTAGAAAGGAGTGAGATTTGCTCTCAGTTTATACAGTAGTGACTTGTTCTGTCAGTTTTGATGGTAGTGTTCTTGGTGGTTCTATAATTAGGGTGCTGTTTACTGCTTGATTGCTGGGCTATTGTTAATCTTGTTGTTGTTAATCTCTGCTTATCTGGGTGTCGGTGGCTGGCAAGCAGTTTTTTTAAAAAATCTTTTTGTTTCCTTTTGGGCTTTTAATTATCTCTTTTGAATGGTAGGTAGACGTTGTTTATCTCTATGTGCCTGTCGATGGCTAATTTGTCTGAGTGCCAGGCTTCCAGGAATTCTCTAGCATTTTTGGACTTAATTTGGTCTAGGATGGGGAGATGGGGAGAAGATTTTTCCTCCCTCCCTCATTCCCTTCCTCCCTCCCTCCCTTCCTATCATCCCTCCCTTCCTCCCTATCATTCCCTCTTTCCTATTATTCCCTTCTTATCCTTCCTTCCTTCCTTCCTTCCTTCCTTCCTTCCTTCCTTCCTTCCTTCCTTCCTTCCTTCCTTCCTTCCTTCCTTCCTTCCTTCCTTCCTTCCTTCCTTGCCAGCCACAAAACTGGGATTGCAGGTCTGTATGTTTTACAGGCATCTACCATCCTGCTTAAGGATCAGCAACTTGCAACCTTCATAGCAGCATTTGGACCCCGATGTGGGCTTGGCTTGGTTTGGCAGATCGTGGTTTCCTTTTCAATCCTGTCACCAAATTCTAATATTATGGTAGGTAACCCATGAAAACGGAAATGCAATCTACCAGTTAAAGATGAACCATTTTATATATACGTATTCCTGCTTAATTTGCATCAATACCCACCCACCACATTTCCAAATTAGCTTTAAATATCCCCCCAGTCCTTTTTTTGGTAAATATTTTATTAGTTTTATAATATAATTATAAATAAACAAAGAATCAAATTAAATACAACTCAACTTGATCCAATTTTTTCCCCAACACGAAACAAAAGATAAAAACTTATATAAAGTAGTTAAAATAAATATGGGTGTTGCTCGGCACCCCCTCCACCACATCCCCCACTTCCTTCCTCCCTCTACTTCCATCCCCCCACCTTCTCTCCCTCCCTCTCTCTCCACCCTCCTCCTACAACCTCCCTACTTCCCTGCAATCCTTTACTCCTCCATCTCCACCCCCTCCAGATGTGGTTCCGAGGTACTGCCCGAGCAACCCCCATTATATCTGTAAATATATCATTCTTATCTATTGCCAATATTACAGTTGAGTACATTACTACAACCCCCAACCTGCCCCCCCCCCCGACTTCCCAAAAAGAATACAGGGTAAAACACAAGAAAACCCACTAAGCTAAACAAAATTATTATATGAATCCTAACAAAAAGTTAACTATATACGTCAATCCAACATCTAAAAAATTTAACTATATGTTAAGTACAATTTCTTAAGCTGATATTTCCCTTGTATATACTCTATCCAATCCCCCCCAGTCTTCAAAAGGCTGCCCACCTCCCTCATACATTTTGCCAGAACACAGATGATGCTATCCTATGACTAAGCAATGTTTAACTTATTTTTTTTCCCAAGTCTTTCTCAGCTCAGGGCCAAGGCTGTCCCTGCGGCTGTGCTGAAGCCAGCTAGAGAATAGCCATGGTGAGCAATTGAGCAATGTAGACTAGATACAGGCAGTTTCCTCACTTACAACAATTCATTTAATGACCGTTCAAAGTGATAACGGTACTGAAAAAGTGACTTACGACCGTTTTTCACACAACCGTTGCAGCATCCCCAAAGTCACGTGATCAAAATTTGGACACAACTGATTCATATTTATGACGGTCGCAGTGTCCCAGGGTCACGTGATTCCCTTTAACAACCTTCTGACAAGCAAAGTCCATGGGGAATCACTTAACAACCATGTTACTAACTTAACCACTGCTGTGATTCACTTAACAAGAAAGGTCGTAAAATGGGGCAAAACTCACATAACAACAGAAATTTCAAGGACTACGTCCATCTGGATTACGGATGTTATTTTGCTTAGGTCTCAAGATAAGTTTAACCCTGAAAGCCATTTGAGAAATGGCAACCTCATTTCTCATTCCTCAAAAGCATTGTTACATTTATGGTTGGAGAAGATGACTGAAAAACAAATAGACTTTAAACCATAATTATTTCTGTTAAGGAATAATAAGAGCCAACTATGAGAAAGATTGTAGATATCTAATACTACATATATTAACGGCAGCAAGAATTGTACTTGCCCAACATTGGAAAAATGAAAACTTACCAGCAGAAGAAGTACTAATTAAGAAAATTCTAGAGTGTGCAGAAATGGATAGATTGACTTTAGAGATTAAAGAGAAAGAAGATTCAGTTTACTTTAGAACATGGGATAACTTTTATCAATGGCTAAAAAAACGAATCAGAGAGAAAGAAATGTGATATGTAAGTTTGAATATATATTAGTAAGAAGAAGGCTATTGAGTGATTAATTAATATATTGTTTAGGATAATTAACTATATCTATTATTGTTAGTTAAATACATGTACCCAGACACTATGCTTTTTGCTAAATATTGAAAATGTTACTTGGAAAAACCCCAACCCCAACACTAACCCCAACCCCAACCCCAACCCCAACCCCAACCCCAACCCCAACCCTAACCCTAACCCCAACCCCAACCCCAACCCCAACCCCAATCCCAACCCCAACACTAACCCCAACCCCAACCCCAACACTAACCCCAACCCCAACCCTAAGCCCAACCCCAACCCCAACCCCAACCCTAACCCTAACTCCAACCCCAACCCCAACCCCAACCCCAACCCCAACCCTAACACTAACCCCAACCCCAACCCCAACCCCAACCCCAACCCCAACCCCAACCCCAACCCCAACCTCAACCTCAACCCCAACCCCAACCCCAACCCCAACCCCAACCCCAACCCTAACCCTAACCCTAACCCTAACCCCAACCCCAACCCCAATCCCAATCCCAACACTAACCCAACCCCAACCCCAACACTAACCCCAACCCCAACCCTAAGCCCAACCCCAACCCCCAACCCTAACCCTAACTCCAACCCCAACCCCAACCCCAACCCCAACCCCAACCCCAACCCTAACACTAACCCCAACCCAACCCCAACCCCAACCCCAACCCAACCCCTACACTAACACCAACACCAACCCTAACCCCAACCCCAACCCCAACCCTAACCCTAACCCTACTCCAACCCCAGCTTCGGGCAATTGCCTGGACAAGTCCATGGAAATTTATATGGCTTTATTTCCAGAAATGATTTGCTCTGACCTTCATCTTCTTAGGACTGAGAGAGAGTGACTCACCCAAGGTCACCCAGCTGCCTTTATGCTGAAGGCAGGACCAGACCTCACGTTTCCATTTTAGCCTGGTTCTTAACCGCTGCACCAAACTGGCTCTCTATTAATTATTAGTATTCCTGTAAAAGAGAACAGAAAGCTTGTTTCTTCTGCTTACTTGAAGAAATAACAGTCTGATATCCTGAAAGGTTTTCTTTGTTTTTGGGGTTGTGTTTTTTTTTGCTCCAGTGAAAAAATTCACATTTCCCCAAGGTGCTTCTACAGCAAGCTTTCGTGCCCTTTGCCGATGGACTCGAATGGCTTATCTGTTTTTCCAATGGCAAATTAGAAGGCAGACTGGGAACAAATTGCTCCAAGGTCAGCTGAAGGATGCCAGATCGAAGGTTGTGACAGATTCTTTACTAAAAGGGGAAGAGGAGGAAGATTTTGTATGAGTAAAAACTGAAAGTTTGCATGACACGGCATGCAGAATACCTCACGAGCAAAGGGGTTTGAAAAATCATAGAATTGTTTCTAACTCCCAAACACACGAGGCGTTCAGAAAAAAATCGTGCAAATTCTTCCACACTGGACTGGGAACAAATTAAAGTAAAGGTAAAGGTTTCCCGTGTCTAGTCATATCCGACTCCAGGGACAGTGCTCATCTCTATTTCTTAGCTGAGGGAGCCAGCATTGGCAAAGCCCCTTCTGAGGTCATGTGGCCAGCAGGACTATACACCGAAGTATTCAGCTGGTTTGCACCAGTTTGGTAGAACCAGTAGCTAAATTTTGCTGCATTCGGAGAACCGGCTGGCTTCTAGAAGTCCACTCTAGGCCTCCCAGGCCTAGAACAGTCCACCGGAAGTGCATGGATGCCACTTCTGGAAGTCTGTTCTAGGCCTTGGAGGCCCAGGCCTACATCGAATAAGAGAACCGGTTGTTCAGGTATTTGAATTCCACCACTGCCGAGGTGCTGTTACCTACCCACCAAAGTGGTACCTATTTATCCTACTCATACTTGCATGCTTGGAACTACTAGGAGGGCAGGAGCTGGGGCAAATAATGGAGCTCATCCTGTCATGCAGTACTTGGTCTCAAATCCGGGCTGTCAGCTTTCCTGCGCCTTTAACCGTTGAGCCCCAACAAATTAAAACGATGTGAAATTCAAGGCTAACAATTACTATGTGCACAATCCAACAAAGACTATGGATAACTTTCTTTGTTTTACTTTGGGATCTGGGTGTTCTCTGAGCTTGGTTGTTTTCTTGCAGATGTTTCATTAACCAACTAGGTAACATCATCATAGCAGTGATGGTATTACCTATTTGGGTGATTAAAGGTCTATACCAGGGATAGGCCACCTTGGCTCTTTTATGACTGGTGGACTTCAACTCCCAGAATTCCTGAGCCAGCCGTGCTGGCTCAGGAATTCTGGGAGTTTGAAGTCCACCAGTCATAAAAGAGCCAAGGTGGCCTACTCCTGGTCTATACGAAAGCAACCAAGATCAGAGAGCACCAAGATTTCAAAGTTAAACCCTGACTTACAACCGTCGCAGCATTCCCCATGATGGTGTGATCAAAATCCAGAGGCTTGGCAACTGACTCATATTTATGACAGTTGCAGTGTCCTGGGGTCATCCTACCTTTTTGCTACCTTCTGACAAGCAAAATCAATGGGGAAGCCAGATTCACTTAACAACCTGCTCCTGGCTTAACAACTGCAGCAACTGACTTAACCACGGTGCAAGACAGGACGTAAAATGGGGCAAAACTCACTTAGCAATTGTCTTGCTTAGCAACAGAAATGTTGTGCTCAGTTGTGGTTACAGCTCGAGGACTATAGCTTGGGGAGTTTATCTGACCTACTTTAGAAAGAGTTTGCAATTCTTGACAATCCTCCCCAAATGTCAACCAAATTTAAAATGATGTTAAAGCTAACGGGATCAGTTGCTGACGTTCTTCTAAGGAGGTGTCAGATCAGGGTGACAAACATGTTACTCTAAGACCTCATTATTTACATGGGAGACACGCTTTCCAAACAGATGTGTCATTAGAGAAAAATATTTTCTCTCTCCCTGCGATGCCATCGTAATGGGTTGCCATAATGGGCTCATTTAAATTTTAATTTCTTGCAAGTCAGCCACAGCTCCTGCAAGCAATCAGATAGCCTGCTAGAAGATGGAACCATTTCCTTCTCCCATTCTCCCGTTGAAGAGAAATTGCTTAGTGATAATAACAACAGCAAGAACAATAATAGATTTTATTATACTGCCCCCTCTCTCTTTCCCTCTCCCTCTCCCTCTCTCTCTCCCTCTCCCTTCCTCTCCCTCCCTCTCCCTCCCTCTCCCTTCCTCCCTCTCCCTCTCCCTCTCCCTCTCCCTCTCCCCCTCCCCTCCCTCTCCCTCTCCCTCTCCCTTCCTCCCTCTCCCTCTCCCTCTCCTCTCCCCCTCCCTCTCCCCCCTCCCTCTCCCCACTCCCTCTCCCCTCCCTCTCCCCTCTCCCTCTCCCCTCTCCCCCTCTCCCTCTCCCTCGTCCCTCTCCCTCTCCCTCTCCCTCTCCCCTCTCCCTCCCCTCCCCCCTCCCCTCCCCCTCCCCTCTCCTCCCTCCCTCTCCCTCCTCCCTCTCCCTCCCTCCCTCCCCTCTCCTCTCCTCTCTCCTCCCTCTCCTCTCTCTCCCCCCTCTCCCTCTCCCTCCTCTCTCTCTCCCCCCTCTCCCTCTTCCTTCCTCTCTCTCTCTCTCTCACTCTCTCCCTCTCCCTGCCCCTCCCTCCCTCTCTCTCTCTTCCCTCCCTCTCCCTCTCCCTCCTCCCCTCTCCCTCTCCCTCTCCCTCTCCCTCTCCCTCTCCCTCTCCCTCTCCCTCTCCCTCTCCCTCTCCCTCTCCCTCCTCCCTCTCCCTCTCTTTCCCCCCATTGAGAGGCCGTCAGCTCCAGAATAACTTCAGCCAGCTTTCCAAATCCTTCTGCTTATGCATTCCTTCCCTTTGGAATTTGGAAGATGCTGCAGGAACAGCAACCTGGAGGAGATGGAGGCTGCATACAGATGAGCTTTAATCCCTCACGCCTGACTCTATCCACCTAAAATGTACGATGTGGGTTGGTGCCTGAGTTGAAGAGCACCTATGAATTGGCCCCTGCGGGTGAGATTTGCATGGAAATTAAGGGCATTAAAAATAGCCACTCTTCAGTGCAGAATCGATACTCTGTGTACCCAGATGGAGCATCCAAGGGTACTTGCAAGGCTTTGACTTGCCTGTCAGCTCACAGAGCTCATCCACACCGCAGTGCCTAGAGATGGGAGGAGAAGACGTCAACAGAGACAGTGCGGTGGGTGCTGCTGCTGCTGCCTGCATCCAGCTGAATGTTGGTGTGGCAGCGATTGATGGGTTCCTGTCCAGCCTTTCCCCTCCCTCTCTCCATCACTGCTGATCGGCCCCTAGAATGCAGGGGTGGAAGAGTTGGGCAGCCAAGTTCTTGCTTGGGGCTCATAAGCACAGACTGCCTTTTTTTTAAAAAAAAAATGCATTTACACTGGTAAAAGTGAACTCATTGCTAAGGGGTCTGCCTGATCCACTGGCTGACCACTTATATGGTCAGGAAATTGTCAGCGTGATAATTTAACTTTCTACTGTCGTAGAATTTTTGAACTAGTAACATGATTTTTTTTTTACTTTTATATTCTGCTTGTCATGGTTCCGACTACTGAAACACTTCAAAGAACTTCCAGCCATGTTTATCCTAAAGCCTTTATTAACAGTGTTACAAATTGACGGCACATCATGGAGGTTTATGCCAGAATCTGAATTCCTCTTGCTGGCATCTACCTTTTCTTGCTAAACCCCTCTCTTATCTTGCAGTCACAAGTCACATTATCCAATTAGTGTGAAGGTCAAAGGTTTATTTCCCTCTTTCTTTCCCCGGGCTTTTGTTATTTCCCCTCCCTTTTCTCTGTCACCTGAATTAACTCTAAAAATACTAGACATAAGAAGAGCCATGCTGAATCAGGCCAAAGCCCATCGAGTCCAGCATTCTGTGTCACACAGTGGCTCACCAATTGTACATGGGGATCTTGAGCAGAAAGAGAAGGCAAAACCCTCCCTTTCCCTTGACCCCCAACAAATGGTACTCAAGGGAATCCTGCCTGCCTCAACCAACATAGAGGCGGCACATGGACATCCGTTTTAATAACCACCGATACACTTGGCTTCCATGAATCTGTCTGACCCTGCCTTGAAGCTGTCAAGGCTGACAGCTGTCACGACCCCCTTCAGGAAGTGAATTCCATAAATCAACGACCCTCTGGGTGAAGAAATATTTCCCTTTATTTGTCCTCACTTTCTTACCTACGAGCTTTAGGGAGTGCCCCCTTGTCCTGGTATTGTGTGATAGAGAAAAGATTTTTCTCTATCCACCTTTTCTATCCCATGCATGATTTTATACACTTTTATACAGTTCTGCATATTTTGTCAAAGCAAGAATATTCAATATTAGCAGCGTTGACACTGCCATTTACTAAGAACTGCATAGAGCTCCCTCCTTCCATTTTTCCAACAACAACTTTGTAAAAGATTTGTCTGTCTGTCTGTCGTGTCTGTCTTGTCTGTCCTGTCATGTCTGTCTTGTCTGTCTTGTCTGTCTGTCGTGTCTGTCTTGTCTGTCTATCTATCTATCTATCTATCTATCTATCTATCTATCTATCTATCTATCTATCCTGTCTCTCTTGCTCTGTCTGTCTGTCTATCTCTCTCTCTCTCTCTCTCTCTCTCTCTCTCTCTCTCTCTCTCTCTCTCTCTCCTCTCCTCTCTCTCTCTCTCTCTCTCTCTCTCTATCTATCTATCTATCTATCTATCTAGTCTGTCTCTCTTGCTCTGTCTGTCTATCTATCATCTCTCTATCTCTCTATCTCTCTCTCTATCTATCTATCTATCTAGCTATCTATCTATCACCTCATGAGCTTATGGAATCTCTCTTTATAGAATAATAATAACTTTACTGTCTGTTTGAATGTACACTAATCGACATACGTTAAATGAAATTTCATTGTACACAGCTCTCAAAGGGTCACCACCTCCGATATACACTACATAAATATGACAAAAATAAATAAATAAATAAATAAATAAATACAGTATTATGCATATACCCACATATTATATATATATATAATATGTGGGTATATGCATAATACTGTATTTATTTATTTATATGTGTCAAGTGTTTATTTTTTAGATTGCACCCTGTAAACCCAAATATGGGAGGAAGAATCATTCTTTCCTTTTGCTTGTTTCAGCTCAACCAGAGCCATCTTGCAAGCACAAATATATATATGTTGTTTAAATTGTTGACAAAGAAATAAGGGATTTCTGATATAGCTATTTCGAGTTTCTTAACTCTCTTCAGTCAGAACTCACACTCATATATATATAATCTCTCTCTCTCTCTCTCTCTCTCTCTCTCTCTCTCTCTCTCTCTCTCTCTCACACACACACACACACACACACACACACACACACACACACACACACACATCTTATCTGTTGGGTGGAACACCCAGCAAATGTAAAGCAATCTGTTCTGCATTTCACTCTAGTCTAGGAGCATCTTCTGCAGGCAGAGTTCACTACTGTGAACACTGTAAATTCAAAGTTTTGTGGCTGACAAAGAGTTAAATGGGAGACTAGTATAGCTATTTTAAGCTCTTTTAGCTCTTGGCTGTTTTATGACTTGTGGACTTCAACTCCCAGAATTCCTGAGCCAAGCCAAAGTTGCCTACCCCTGAGCTAGCCTTACCCCTCTGGGATTCGAACCTGGGCAGCTTGCATGTTAGGCAGTTGTATTAACCACTAGGTCACAGGTTCCTCCTCACTCTTGTCAGTAGAGGCCAGGGAGGATATATATCTACTGTATGTGTTGGGGTGGAACACACACATATATATTTCTCTACAAGTCCCTTGTTTTATGTCTTGCATTCTTAGTTTTTTATTTATTCCACTTCAGTTTCACTTTCTCTCTGAACCTATGGTAGATGAATGGTTTGGGATTGATGATGGTTTGGAAAAGGCTGCCTAGCACAGATTCACCCAATCAAGAACTATTCAGTAGGAACCTGAATTGGATTGTCAAGACTTTAATGATACCTATACATGTGTGGTTCTCAATCTGGAACTCAACAATGGTTCTCAATCTGGAACTCAACCCCATCAACTCAGCTGCAGGCATAGCATTTAAATGCACCTGGAAGATGAAGCTAGTGTTAACCTGGATGGCATGTTTTAATACGTCCCAAAGTGTGCTTTTCCAAAAGCAATTGGACTTTCTTGGGTTTTCTTTTTCTTTGAAAACTTTTTGCATCTGTTGTAAACTGGAGAAAGGTGGTGTTGTATATGCAGTGCAATGCAGTGAGACGTGCACAGATTTGTACATTGGGAAACTAAGCAATCATTTCACAAACATAGGGCACAACACAGGAGAACAAATCCATCATGACAGGATTCAGCGGTTTGTCTGAATCTGAAGACAGTAAAGTTTCACTCTTCTTAAGACAGTAAAGTTCACATTTTGGACAGAGAGAACCCACTGGTTTGATCAAAAAAGGCATTTATGTTAAAATTGAACAAGCCCTCTCTCAGTAGAGGAGAGAGGATATGACACCACCCTGTCTCCTGTCTACAACATTGTCCTTTCAGCAGTCCCAAGAAGGTCCCACAGCCATCTACACTCTGATTTAGGTGACTCTGAGGATATAAGAACATAAGAACATAAGAAGAGCCATGCTGAATCAGGCCAAAGCCCATCGAGTCCAGCATTCCTGTGTCACACAGTGGCCCACCAAATGTACATGGGGATCTTGAGCAGAAAGAGAAGGCAAAATCCTCCCTTTCTCTTGACCCCCAAACAAATGGTACTCAAGGGAATCCTGCCTGCCTCAACCAACATAGAGGCGGCACATGGACATCTGTTTTAATAACCACCAATACACTTTGCATCCATGAATCTATCTAGCCCTGCCTTGAAGCTGTCAAGGCTGACAGCTGTCACGACCCCTTCAGGAAGTGAATTCCATAAATCAACGACCCTCTGGGTGAAGAAATATTTCCCTTTATTTGTCCTCACTTTCTTAGCTATAAGCTTTAGGGAGTGCCCCTTGTCCTGGTATTGTGTGATAGAGAAAAGAATTTTTCTCTATCCACATTTTCTATCCTATGCATGATTTTATACACTTCGATCAAGTCACCCCTTAAACACCGTCTTTCAAGGCTGAAGAGACCAAGGCGTTGCAATCTGGTTTCATAAGGGAGGTGCTCCATTTCCTTGATCATTCTTGTTGCCCTTTTTTGCACCTTTTCCAGTTCCATTATATCCTTCTTGAGGTGCGGTGACCAGAACTTTACACAGTTATAAATCAGGGGTCTTCAACCTTGGCCCTTTTATGACTTGTGGACTTCAACTCCCAGAATTCCTTAGCCAGGCAAGCCAGGCAAGCTGGCTGAGGAATTCTGGGAGTTGACATCCACAAGTCATAAAAGGGCCAGGTTTGAAGACCCCTGATATAGATAAACCCTCCAAGTGGCCTCAATGATTCTCAGGATTCTCTGATCCTCAGAGTACTAATGACCAGAGGACTGCAAAGAATATAAATCCTTCCGTTCCCCACCATTCAGTCAGAACCGAAGAAGCTTCTTGCATGAGAAGTGAAACATTTTAAGAAAAAAACAAAACAAAACAAGAAAGTCCAGTTGCCTTTTTGGAAAAACATCTTTGGGACAACCATGACCTGCATGATTGAGAATCTCCATGCACGTTCTTACCCTGTATTCACTCTGGGAAGCCGGGGGGGGGAGGGTGGGAGGGTGTTTGTCAATTGCTATATTATGTTTTCTCAACTGTACTTGGGGTTGATATGAGTTTATGTATCTATAGCTAAGGGGTTGTTCGGATGGCCTCCGGGCACCACATCGGATGGAAGGAGAAAGGAGGAGTGAAGGTAAAGGTATGTAGGAAGAGGGAGAGAGAGAGGTAGGAGATAGGGGATAGAGGTGGGTGGAGTTAAAGTAGAGAAAGGAGAAAGTAAGTAGTTAGATGGTAAGAGGAGGGGGATAGTGTAGGGTTAGGAGGATGTGGTGGTGGGGGGGG
Source organism: Bothrops alternatus (assembly GCA_034064705.1). Taxonomy (NCBI): domain Eukaryota; kingdom Metazoa; phylum Chordata; class Lepidosauria; order Squamata; family Viperidae; genus Bothrops; species Bothrops alternatus. The sequence continues at coordinate 1,871,951 of JARGCV010000089.1, forward strand.
TACCGAGCAGGGTAAGTGTTATATGTTTGTTCTCAGTTGAGTTATTATTTTCTTTTTTCCTCTTGTAAAAAAACTTGTAAAAACTAATAAAAATATTTAAAAAAAAGAGAGAGAATCTCCATGCACATGTTTTAATAAGTGCAACTTAATTGGTTATGCAAGGTCAGCTTGTGGTGTTCATTTCTGGTTCAATGTACAGTATCGTGTAGATCTAGCAAATGCTAAGTGTATTCCACATCACAGTTAATATGCAATGGGGAGTAAAGGGTGGGGAGAGAGAGTGGCCCAAGGAGCAAAAAAAAAAAAAAAAAAAAAAAAAAAAGAGCAAAGGGATTTCAGCCAATCCCCAAAGATACACGAATAAATGCTTTTTAAAGGGCTATTTCCAAATATGCTGATGAATTATTTCCAAATATGCTGATGAATTATGTTTGCCCTTTAAGAAAAAGAAGTATTTTATCATATTTTCTTGGCAGGGCTGAAAAAGTAGCAACTGCCATAGCAGCAGCAGTAGCGGCAGAAATATATTTAGTATGTGTCAGAAAAGTTGAGTAATTTTCTGGAATAAACAAGGATTGCCTTTTTACTTTTCAGTTCCAATAATTTCTTAGCTCTATTTTTTCCCCCCTGCTTGGGCCAGTATCCAGCATCTTCTTGGTGTAGGGACTTCAGCTGTATGCAGTCTGGCAGACAGGATGTTCCCCTCTCTCGTACACCAGGAACCCAGTAGAAATCTGGACTCAGAACATCTACTTCCATAGGAAACATCCACAGGTCTTGGAGCATCCTCAAATACACATACACACATATATAATGCCTGATGTTTTCATGGACTAGTATAGAGCATTCCATTAGCAGTTAATCATCCATGAAACTTTCATTGAATCAATCAGTTAATTAAAGGAATATTAACCTGATTTGTTTTCCATAATTAAAATGCCAAGCAAAGGAAGGGAGGGAGGGGAGGGGAGGGAGGGAGGAGACACACACACACATACAGTCTTGAAGCATATTGTTGCACTGGGTGTACTTGTATGAGGGAAGGACCTTGGGAGGGGTGGAAGAATCCCAGACTATAAAGAGATCAGGCAAATAGCAGCTTGGACCATAGAAGGAAGGTAATATGGCAAAAAATCTCAGAAGGGACTCTCTAGTTTCTTGAACTGTAAAAGTTGTGTTTGTGTGTTTTGGGGGATGATATGTCAACCTTACAAAGCAGTTCAGGTAAGACACACACCCAGAAATACTGTGACTAATTGTACATTTATATTAACAGACTGGCAAGTAGGCCAATATAGAATGGAAGGGAAGGGGAAGGGAAGGGAAGGGAAGGGAGAAGAGAAGAGAAGAGAAGAGAAGAGAAGAGAAAGAGAGAGAAGAGAAGAGAAGAGAAGAGAAGAGAAGAGAGAAGAGAAGAGAAGAGAAGAGAAGAGAAGAGAAGAGAAGGGAGAAGTGGAGAAGGGGAAGGGAAGGAACAAGTGGAGAAGGGAGGGAAGGGAGAAGTAGGGAAGGGAGGAAAGGGAGAAGTGGGGAAGGGAGAGGAGAAGTGGGGAAGGGAAGGGAAAAGTGGAGAAGGGAAGGGAAGGGAAGAGAAGGGAAGGAAAGGGAGAAGTGGAGAAGGGAAGGGAGAAGTAGAGAAGGAAAGGGAAGAGACGAGAAGGGAAGGGAAGGGAGAAGTGGAGAAAGAAAGAGAAGGGAGAAGTGGAGAAGAGAGAGGAGAATAGGGAAGGGAAGGAAAGGAAAGGAAAAGGAAGTGGGGAAGGGAAGGGAGAAGTGGGAAAGGGAAGGGAGAAGAAGTGGAGAAGGGAAGGGAGGAGAAGGGAAGGGAAGAGAGAAGGGAAGAAGGGAAGGGAGAAGTGGAGAAGGGAAGGGAAGGGAGAAGTGGAGAAGGGAAGAGAAGTGGAGAAGGGAAGGGAAGGGAGAAGTGGAGAAGGGAAGAGAAGTGGAGAAGGGAAGGGAGAAGTGGAGAAGGGAAGAGAGAAGTGGAGAAGGGAAGGGAGAAGTGGAGAAGGGAAGGGAAGGGAGAAGTGGAGAAGGGAAGAGAGAAGTGGAGAAGGGAAGGGAAGGAAAGGGAAGGGAAGGAAAGGGAGAAGTGGAGAAGAGAAGGGAGAAGTGAGGAAGGGAAGGGAGAAGTTGGGAAGGGAAGGGAGAAATGGAGAAAGGAAGGGGAAAGTGGAGAAGGGAAGGGAAGAAGGAAAAGAATGGAAAGGAAAGGAAAGGAATGCTATCTAGACTTCCTTGAATTTTACTGAAATAAGTTCTCTTAGATAAGAATCTGTCCTTTTGTTCTTACCGTACTAACATGCTGTACACATCTCTGATTTATTATCTTTTTCAGGCACCATTGCTGATTACTACATGGAGAGTGGGGTTAAGGGTTGACCGCTCTAATTAGTTGCCTTCTTTGTTTAAAATGCATTCATCAGTCTTGGAGAAGAAATGCACGTCCTGTCCCTGTTTCCCTTTCAGTCTGGTGGCCTTGGGCTCTTTCATGAATGGGAACAGAGTCACATAAGCTCTGTGACTGGAGGGGAGGGCATGAATTCTGAGTGACCTCTCTTTGATGGCCTAAAAAAGGCCCTCCAAGAGAGCCTAGCAGCAGTGTCAATTCTTGGGGGCTACTCACTGAAATGGACCATCCATTTATACATTGTGATCCGGTATGAGCAATGACAAAGGACTCACAAACAAATGCTTTTAGAGTACCCTGCTGATACAATTTTTTTTTGCTTTTCTTTTTAAAAAAACCCTAATGCAATCTTCTCAATATTCTCAAAACATCTTGCCAACTCGGTTCCCTCAAGGACAAAGCACTGTGCTCAGGAACTCATGTGCCTTCCCTGTCGGTCCTTCTAAAATGGACTCCCTTAGGTTAATTTTGCCCCTTTCACCAGGGATTGCAAAGATGGGATTTAGACCAGTGGCAACTTTCAAGCTTGTGGACTTCAACGCCCAGAATTCTCCAGCCAGGCTGGGGAATTCTGGGAGTTGAAGTCCACAAGTCTTAAAATGGCCATGTTTGGAGACCCCCTCGGGTAGGATCCAAGACTCTTGCAAGACGAGGTTATGCCTGAGAAGACACCAAAGAGTCTCTTGGGAGCATAAAAGCTAAATTATTTATTATCGTGTAATTTTTCATGAATCAAATACAAGTCATTTCATTGGCTGCCTGGGGGGAAGGGCACGGCTAAAAGAGGACCCCCTACTTTCCCGTAGCTGATGAGAGGTGAGAAAAGAAGGCAAGGAAATGAATGATGGAAAAAGAAAGATGTAGCTCAGGGTTGCACTGTGGGGTCCTTGGTGCTCTCTGGGCTTGGTGGTTTGCTTCATTACCCAACTAGGCAACATTATCATAGCACTGATGACGTTACCTACTAGGTAATGAAACATGTCTAGTCTAATGAAGAGAAGGACGAGGGGTGACATGATAGCAGTGTTCCAATATCTCAGGGGCTGCCCCAAAGAAGAGGGAGTCAAGCTATTCTCCAAAGCGCCTGAAGGCAGGACAAGAAGCCACAGATGGAAACTAACCAAGGAGAGAAGCAACCTAGAACTAAGGAGAAACTTCCTGACAGTTAGAACAATTAACCAGTGAAACAACCTGCCTCCAGAAGCAGTGAATGCACCAACACTGGAAGTTTTAAAGAAGAGACTGGACAGCCATCTGTCAGAAATGGTGTAGAGTTTCCTGCCTGCCTGAGCAGGAGGTTGGACTCGATGACCTCCAAGGCCCCTTCCAACATTATTATTATTATTATTATTATTATTATTATTATTATTATTATTATTATTATTATTATTATTATTATTATTATTATTATTATTCAAACAACCAAGCTCAGAGAGACCAAGGATCCCACACAGAAAGATGACCTGTAGATATTGGCCATTATCAGAGCTGTACATAGGCCTTGTATTGTGGAAAAGGGTTCTGGCTTAGGTTCACATACCCATCAAATGTGACATCTGAGTTAATCCAACATAATGTTGATGTTTAAATGTTATACATAGACTGATCGACCATATTAAGATTTAATGGGCTAAGACAATGACCAGACTAATCTAAACAACATGTGGAAATAGATCATGAAAACCTCAAGAAGGAAGATGAAAGAAACTGTGCAGTTTGATTGCTCACTTTCTTAGTTACAAAACAGAATCAACACTCCCCTCCAAGACCTGCTCCTTTCTTAATAGAAAATATGTTGACACCTTCTTGATGTATCCTCTTGCGAATGCTTAGGTCTTAATTTCCAGCAAGCAAGTTTGTTAATTGGAAAGCATTTCATTCCCCATGTAAAATTCAATGAATTAAAGTTAATGGGACACTGTGGAGCATTTGTTTCAAATAAAGTATCCGTTTATCTTCCTTCATTGATCTAAGCACTTAGAACCAAAATTGCTTTTTTGTTCTTGGAATTATTTTCCAATTAGCCAGCACTGATTTCCTAATCTCTGTGTGAATCCATGACAAATATGGTAAGTAAACTCATCCCCTAGATAAATGGATAGATGTAGATGGAGAGAGAGAGAGAGAGAGAGAGAGAGAGAGAGAGAGAGAGAGAGAGAGAGAGAGAGAGAGAGAGAAAATGAATTTTCAAATATGGTAAGTAAACTTCTTTCCTTAGATAAATGGATAGATAGGTAATTTTGCATATATACTTTATATATATCTATATCTGTATCTATATATAGATATAGTTTTGACAAATATGACATACACACACACAGAGGGAAAGTTGATATAGAGATAGAAATATAGATGATATATAGATGATATATACTGTAGATACAGATATAGATGATACAGATATAGACATAGATGATATAGATATAGATATAGATATAGATGATATGGATATATAGACAATTTTTATTGATATTGTATAAATCAGAATATGCTGGGAAAGTAGATATTTGTCTGAATGAAGCTAGGATAATTATGACCGGATGCCTTAAGTTAAACCTATCTGCTAGATTAGTTCTACCATCTAGCCAACATTGCTCTGTCTGCTCTTCGTAGAGAAGCAGGAGAGAGAGAGAGAGAGAGAGAGAGAGAGAGAGAGAGAGAGAGAGAGAGAGAGAGAGAGAGAGAGAGAGAGACAGAGAGAGAGACAGAGAGAGAGACAGAGAGAGAGAGAGAGAGACTCTGACTCAAATAATATCTAGACAACACCCTCTCTATGGCCTACAATCAGCTCAGCAGAATATAAAATCCAGGAAAAGCTTCCTTAGATCGGCAGAAGACTTTGAAGAATTTGAAAGAAGAGAGGACCAATGGAAAGCTACAAAGAACCAATCCTGGGTGGAACCAACGATGGAGGAACTGGCACCTGGGTCTGACAAAAGCTGGGAAGTATGGAAATTGTTGAATAGACTGTGCACAGGTACATCAAGATCCAGAGACACTCTGAACAAATGGTGGCTTTTGCTCTTTGTGATTGTGATGACCTGCAGACAACAAAACATACTATGCAGTATGTGTGCCTGCCTTTTATGTCCCGATCAGTGTACACTTGAGGACCTCATGGCAGCGCAACAGAATGCAATTAACTTTGCTAGTTTTGGGGCAAGATCTGTTTAATTTGTACATATTTTACTCTCGCATTTTATATTTTATATTTTATTTTATTTAGTATGCCTTAATTGTGATGCGAATAAACAAAAAAAATGATATTATCATAATATCAAATACAAATAAAACAAAGGTAATGAGGGAAATGGAGGAGGGAAAAGAGGGGGGAAGAGAAAGGTAGAATAAGAGAAAAAAAAGAAATAAAAAATCATTAAGTTCCCACTTTTTTTCAGTGCAGTAGAATAAAAGTAATGAAATACTGCGTCAACTTTTTACATTTACATACTTAGTACATACTAGCCATTTCTATAACAACAAATGCATCTAATCAGCAAATCCCAAAGTCAGAATTTTTTTTTTCTGTCTAGAGCAGGGGTGTCAAACTCAATTTCACTGAGGGCCGCATCAGCATTGCGGTTGCCCTTGGGGGGGCCGGGTGGGTGTGGCCAGAGTGCATGCAGCCTAGTGGGTGGGCATGGATGGACTGGGTGTGGCCTACTGGGTGGGTGTGGCCAGTTCTACATCATTCGCGTCAAGGTGCCTGTGGGGACCTGGGCAGGAGTGGGACAGATCTGAGGGTCTCTGGCAGAAGGGGGTGGGACCGGGGCAAGTGCCAAGATGGCCACCACAAAATTGTACATTGGCTCCCAGCCGGCCTAGGCCACGGCCAAGGCAGCGGGGGCCGTTCTCTCACTGTTTCCAGGATGGCTTCGCGGGCCACATGAAACCACTTCGAGGGCCGCATCCGGCCCCCGGGCCTTGTGTTTGACATGTCTGGTCTAGAGCATAAAGTTCACAAGTGGTTCCAAGCAGAAACAAAACTGGATACGTTCTTTAATTAAAGCAGTTAATTTGCCCATCTCTTTTGATTCCATCAATTTTTCCACCCATTCTTCCATTGTGGGGATAGTTATATCTTTCTATTGTTTTCTCATAATTCTCCCGTTTTTTTAAAAAAAAATAGATATGAAACGTTAATATGACCAAGGTTTTTTTGTCTTTTTCTTTGCGATGTTTTATTCCATTTTTTCAATTATCATCTCTTAAGTCTACCCAGTTCCCATTTTTCTCCAACGTGGCGGGTGAAAGAATGACAGTAACAGCTTTTGCCAAGAGATTGCAGATTCTACAATAACAAAAATATTGTTTGTGTAAAACATCCAAATTGAATTCCAGTGGCACAGCATCAGTGTTTTTCATAGCAAGAATCTTTTCCACTCCTTGCTACAAAGAAAACAGTCTTGGTGTTATATTTGGGTAGCGTAAACTAAATATGCATTCTCTACATTGGGTTCTATTAGGGATGAAGAGAAAAAAAATGATATTATCATAATATCAAATACAAATAAAACAAAGATAATGAGGGAAATGGAGGAGGGAAAAGAGGGGGGAAGAGAAAGGTAGAATAAGAGAAAAAAAAGAAATAAAAAAAGAAATAAAAAAAGAAATAAAAAAAGAAATAAAAAGCATTAAGTTCCCCCTGCAGTCCAGATGAACTTTAATCTCTTTTATGTAGTCCCCAAAAGTTCTTGCATCTGCTGGCTGAAACATATGACTCTTATACCTGCTGACTGAAACCTGAGTCCACAGTGTGTGGCAGCAGCCAAAAAATCCGATGAAATCCTAGGTTTCATTAACAGAGGCAGTGCTTTTTTTGTAAAAAAAAAAAAAAAAAAAAGGTGCCTGAATTCACACATGTCATATAACCTGCCTTGCCTACCCTACTATTCTATCCCAGCCTATGGCCATCCTTGTTAGAGGCACAAGGACCAAACCCCTGCTGATGCAATAGGCTGGAGACTTTCAAACAAAACAAATCCCTTTTAATATGGGTGACAAACCTGTCAAATAGTCCAAAATACAAACAGCAAAAACTTAAGTTCAAAGGAAGGAAATAGTCCACAGGAAAAAACAGAAAAGGAGTCACAAGCAAGACGAACAGACCAGGATTCCAAGAAGCACTTGCAAACGGTTGCCTTCAGCAACCAGCACCGCCCACACCTCCTCCCTTTATTCAGCAGTCCCAAGGTGTTGTCTCTCATCGCCTTCTCCTTTTACTCTGGAGGTGTCGTACTGACTGCTGCTGATTTTCTCTTGCTAAATGACAACGTGTGCGACCATCAATTAACAAGTCCATCAGGTGTGAGTCTTCCGAGTCTGACTCATTCTCCTCACACAGCTGAGCTTTATCAGGAACACGACTGGAGGGCCCAGGCTCTGCATCAAACCGTGAGTCCTGTAATTCATCCGAGCCTCCCTCTGCCCCTGATGGCCCTTCAAATGCCTCCTCCACCTCCTCCTCAGATTCCTCCGACTCAGCTGTTGCGAGCACAGGCTGGCACGGAATCACAACACCTACAAGGTTCCATCCAAAAACGGTGCCGGAAGTCCGTTTTGGGCGTTCTACGACAAAAAAAAGCCCTGAACAGAAGAATTGAATCAAGATCATGTGAAGTACTAGTACTGCTTTACAAAGCCTTAGTAAGATTAAAATATTGCATCCAGTTTTGGTCACCACAATACAAAAAAAAATATTGAAATTTTGGAAAGAGTTCAGAGAAGAGCAACAAAAACAATTAGGGACCTAGAAGCTAAAATATACAAAGAACTTTCCGCTATGTATTCAAGATGGACAGTGATTAATATTTATATGTTATTTATATGTAGGTATATACATATGTTGTATATAGCATGTTGAAATGTTGGTTATGTATGTGTACACTTTTGAGAGCAACAAAATTTCATTTTTAATGTGTGCCAATGTACCCACAGTAAAAATAATGACAATAAAGGTTAAAACAAAACAACAACAAAAAAAAACTATTGCAGGAACTGGGTATACCTAGTCTAGTGAAAAGAAGGACCAGGGGTGACATGATAGCAGAGTTCCAATATTTGAGGGATTGCCACAAAGAAGAGGGGGTCAAGCTATTCTCCAGAAATGGATGGAAACTAATCAAGGAAAAAAACAGCCTAGAACTAAGGAGAACATTCCTAAAAATGAGAACAATTAACCAGTGGAACAAATGGGTCTTCGGAAGTCATGGATGCCTCATCACTTGAGGCTTTTAAGAAGAGACTGGATATCCATTTATAAGAAATAGCTTGGGTCTCCTGTGAGAGCAGGGGGTTGGACTAGATGTCCTCCAAAGTCCTCCTACATGTCCTCCAAAGTCCTCCTACATGTCCTCCTTTTCGATATTTGAAGACTAATCTGCAGGGCTTTTTTCCCCCTCATAGAACACTTAGAACGGCGTTCCGGCACCTTTTTTGATGTTTTCCCCCCCCCAACTTTTGCATGAGCTGTGCTACTCGCACTATTGGCTTTCGAAAGCCAATAGGAATTGCTGCTGAGCACGCCAAAACACCTGGCTGGCAAACTTTACACATGCAAATTGTCTGTATTATTGTTGCAATGAGTAAAATGTTTCTTTTATTTACGATATTTTTTTCTTCAATTTATTTGTGTCCTCCTTTTCATTGTAAAAAAGTTGGTCACCTTAGTTATTCTGTTATGTTACTGAGCAAGCAGGCAACATCCAAGTTACTCAATCTGAGCTGCTAAAAATATAAAATATAACTGTTTTATAACTGTTGCTTTCGTGGCACATTGGAGAGTGGGTGTGATTAATGCCTGTTTTTGATGAAGGATAAAATTTGCATTAAAAATGCCACTACTATGCCAACAGAGCTATCACTAACAAAAGATATCTCAGCAAGAAGCAAAGAGCAGCAAATGTTTGTTTTCCACCCATTAAGAGGTTGGAAGAGATCCTCCAGTCACTTTGTTATTCTTATGTTTTAAAAGAGGGTGAGTGGGGTTACGTCTGGCTAGGTTTTCCTTAGACTCTTTTCTTGCCTCCAATTCCTTAAAGTAAAAACAAGCTACACCATAAAACTATCTTGTGGAAATATATTTGGGGGGGGGGGAGTGAGAGGGAGGGGGATTCAGCCAACTCCAAGATCTGATTGGATTTCAGAACCCCTGGAAGGCCTTAATTTTAGTGTGTGCTTTTAAACCAGGGGGGTCTTCAAACTTGGGCCTTTTTATGACTTGTGGACTTCAACTCCCAGAATTCCTCAGCCAGGCACGCTGGCTGAGGAATCCTGGGAGTTGAAGTCCACAAGTCATAAAAGGGCCAAGTTTGAAGACCCCTGTCTTAAATCTAACAAACAAAATGGAGGCTGGCTGAGGAATCCTGGGAGTTGAAGTCCACAAGTCATAAAAGGGCCGAGTTTGAAGACCCCTGTCTTAAATCTAACAAACAAAATGGAGGCTGGCTGAGGAATCCTGGGAGTTGAAGTCCACAAGTCATAAAAGGGCTGAGTTTGAAGACCCCTGTCTTAAATCTAACAAACAAAATGGAGGCTGGCTGAGGAATCCTGGGAGTTGAAGTCCACAAGTCATAAAAGGGCCAAGTTTGAAGACCCCTGTTTTTAAACCATGGGAAATTCTGATTATAGGGCGAGCAGCCATCAGCCAAATCCCTGTGGCTTTGCTTCTTGCCACTAAAAGTCTGCAGACTCCAGTTTTGTCATTTCCAGCTGCTGCTATTTCTTTGAAAAAACAATTCTTGCAGCAGTGGCTAGGATGGGTAGGCAACTATGGTTCTTTTATGACTCATGGACTTCAACTCCCAGAATTCCTGAGCCAGCATGGCTCAGCTTGGAAACCTCTCCCTTCCCCTCAGCATGGCTGACTCAGGAATTCTGGGAGTTGAAGTCCACGAGTCATAAAAGAGCCAAGGTTGCCTACCCCTGGGCTAGGATAAGCCTTCTGCATCTCTCTAGGCTGAGTCACATGGACAAAAAAAAAATACTCTTAGTACAATATTTGGAGAGATGTTGAGCTGGGGAATTGCAGTGATCAAGAAGGCGAAACAGCTCCCAGTTTGGATGTTTTGGCTGGGGGAGGGGGTTATCCCCCTTCCCCAAATAAAGAAAACAGATAAAACTGAATTTGCAATTAATTCTTGCTCATTATACCCAAATAAAGGGGGTGTTTGAGATAGCAGTTAAGGCACTAAGCTAGAAACCAGGCGACTGTGAGTTCTAGTCCTGTTTTAGATATGTAATCTGGCTGGATGACTTGGAGCCAATCACCAGGAGACAGTGAGTTCTAGTCCAACCTTAGGCTGGAAAGCCAGCTGGGTGACTTTGGGCCAATCACCAGGAGACGGTGAATTCTAGTTCCACCTTAGGCATGACAGCTGCTAGGTGACTTTGGATTAGTCGCTCTCTCTTTGTCTCAGCTCAACCTACCCCATAAGGTTGTTGTAAGAAAAACAGAAGAAGGAAGGATTATCAGGTATGTTTGTTGCCTTGAGTTACTTCTAAAGTAATAAAGACTGGGTGGGGGGGATCAAATAAATAAATAAAATTGCAGAAAAGAAAAGTGATTGTGTGGTTTTTGCTGCTTACATAGATAGGAACTAAGAAAAAGGCAAGGGATAGCTAACTCTTTTGGGACATCTAGTAAATTGAAAAAGTTTATATTTTAAGTTAAGGTTTGTTCCTCGGGAGGAAAGCTATGGCAAACCTAGGCAGCATATTAAAAAGCAGAGACATCATCTGTTGCTAAGTGAGACAGTTATTTCACTCTTTTACCCCATTTTACGACTTTCTTGCTCAGTTGTTAAGTGAATCACCTGTAGTTGTTAAGTTAGTAACATGGTTGTTAAGTGAATCTGGCTTCCCTCTTGACTCTGTTTGTCAGAAGGAGATCCCGTGACTCCTCTGTTTTCCTGGCATAGGGAATCTGGAGAACAACCGAACAATTAATACAAATAGGAAAAAAAACAACAACCCTTTTTTAGAATCCATGCAGGGATCCAGGCCATCTCAGTTCAACCTCCAAATTTTCCTCCATTAGATTTTATATCTTCCCAGCCCTGCTGCCTTTCTTTCCTCCCATTTTATTAAGCCCCAGTACTGCTGTGCAGTTGTATGTTGTGTTCGATGCAGCTGGCTGCACAGAGGCGTCTGCGCCTTCTGGAGCTCAGCGTGCGCAGATTCTGTGGTGGCATGTCTTGGCACAATTGTGCTCCCCCTTTTATATATATAAAAAGCATGAGGAAGATGAGGGAAAATATTGGCTGTAATTTACTTGGAACCAGTTGGCATATTAATCACAACGTTTTGCCTGTTCTTTTCTCATGCTTGGTGGTTCGGGTCTGTTCCCAACTGGTCTTTCCACTGTGTGGGCTGCTCCATTTAGTCTTTGGCTGTCCTCGTCCTTCAGCAATGATCTCCCTTCCTCATTGCATAATGATAGCCTGTGGGATGTCTCAGAGAACAAATTACTAGCTGCGCCACACAATTGCTTGGCTATGAAGGAGTGACGTGTCCTTGCGACTCTTTGATTATTGAGGTTTTCCGCATCTGAAGGGATGAAAATCTCTGGGCAGAAACAATGGGCTTTATTATACCTTCGGTTTAGGTCCATGATACACCCCCAGAGCTTCCTCCAAAGGCAAGTGAAAAAGCCAACACAGTGCTGGGCTGCATTAACAGAAGGATAGAATCAAGATCACGTGAAGTGTTAATACCACTTTACAATGCCTTGGTAAGGCCACCCTTGGAATACTGCATCCAGTTTTGGTCACCACGATGTAAAAAAGATGTTGAGACTCTGGAAAGAGTACAGAGAAGAGCAACAAAGATGATTAGGAGACTGGAGGCTAAAACATATAAGGAACGGTTGCTGGAATTGGGTATGTCTAGTTTAATGAAAAGAAGGATGAGGGGGGACATGATAGCAGTGTTCCAGTATCTCAGGAGCTGCCACAAAGAAGAGGGAGTCAATCTATTCTCCAAAGCACCTGAAGGCAAGACAAGAAGCAACGGATGGAAACTAATCAAGGAGAGAAGCAACCTAGAACTAAGGAGAAACTTCCTGACAGTTAGAACAATTAACCAGTGGAACAACCTGCCTCCAGAAGCGGTAAATGCTCCAACACTGGAGGTTTTTAAGAAGAGACTGGACAGCCATTTGTCCGAAATGGTGTAGGGTTCCCACCTGAGCAGGGGGTTGGACTCGATAACCTCCAAGGTCCCTTCCAACTTTATTATTATTATTATTATTATTTCATAACAATTTGTTGAACATTTCAAGACCAACTGAAGTTCCACAAGGAACATCCGGATCAGAGAGACAAGATTCCAGTATATTCTTGGCCACTGACGCTCTTGAGGAGAGTCTCTACACCTGCTTAGCTTTTCTTCAAGATCAACCATGGTCATTGGTCCTAGTATCTCTTGAAAGTGCTAAACAAGAGATGCATTTTATTTAGCATAAAAGACCGAAGGGATATTCAGTCAGTTTAATGTTCTGCTTGAAGCTACATCAGAAACAATAAAATTTAACATTGAGAAAAATCCACAATTGCAGTTATTCCAGCTCTGGGCAATGCATTCATTCAGGCATCAGCATCAACAGTGAAAAATTTAAAAAAATGGTGAGAATACAAAGAAGAACACAAATAATATCATTTTATGGTTCACACAGAGGGCACTTTTATGCATGGCAAACAACCAGCCACCAATCTTGTGATAAAAGTAAATTAACTGGGAGGTAGTGATTGGACTCATTAGCAGTGCTGAGGCTGGGAAACTGCTGTCTTAGTGAAAGAACTGCTGTGTTTATTTAGTATTTCAGGCAAGGGGCAAGAAAACTGAAGCTAAGATGTCGTTTGGCTGGCAGATGTATGCTTTAAATGTAAACTGTGAAAATTGGTGACAGAGATCAATCCAGCATTGGATATTCTAGCCTAGAGCATAACTAGGCTGCAATATGCCTAAATTCAGAGAGACTGATTATTTATGCCCCTATTTTCTTGATTTCCAAAACTGTTGCCTGTGATTTATGATTTCTTGCAATGGGGCTGTAATGCTGTAGTGTGATGTATTTATTCTGCAACCACCCCACTTTTGATGGATGATAAAAGTCAAGAGGATGATGGTGAACACAACTGTACAAAATGTGGAGCAGTATGTGCAAGATGGATGGTAGAAAGGCTTTAATGTCCATAGGCACAGACACAACTGCTGACTCAGATTTTTAACTTCGAATCCCTCCTGTGAGAGCGTTCAAGGTTAGGCTACACTAGAACAATGTTAATAAAAGATTGACAAAAAAAGAGGCAGAGATTTATTATCTATGTGAACCAGAGAATAAGGCACAACCTTGGAGAACAGGAACTATCATAAGACATCACTAGGACACTTATGTGACTATGACCCTGAATTAACACAATATGTATGAAAGGCAGTTTGATGTAGTGGTTAAGGCACCAGACTAGAAAACAGGAGATGGTGAATTCTAGTCTTTCCTTGGGCATGAAAGCCTTCGGGTGATTTTGGGCCTATCACCAGGAGATGGTGAGTTCTAGTCCCACCTTAGGCATGAAAGTCTGCTGGATGATTTTGGGCCAGTCACCAGGAGATGGTGAATTCTAGTCTTGCCTTAGGCATTAAAGCCAGCTGGGTGACTTTGGGTCAATCACCAGGAGACTGTGAGTTCTAATCCCACCTTAGGCATGAAAGATGGCTGGGTGACCAGTCACTCTCTTTCAGCCTAACCCACCATACAAGGTTGCTGTGATGGGAAGAATAGGAGAAAGGAGTATTAGTCATACTCTCTGCCTTGAGTTATTTATAAAAAATAATAAAAGGCAGGATTGAAAATAGTCATAATAAAAAAAATAAAATACTGTCTGGGTCTATGTAATTATGAGCCTTGAAAAGAAATACTTGATCTAAGACAGTGGTTCTCAACCTTTTTAATGCTGCGACCCCCAACCAGTCGTAAGTCGAGGACTTCCCAACCGGTCGTAAGTCGAGGACTTTCCCTTCCCGGGAGCACCGTACATGCGTGGTGCTGCCCCCTGCGCCGGCTGTGGTGTAGCTGGCAAGGGGCAGCGACGGCGCAGGGCAACCACCAGCTGGGCCACCAGCTGGCCCAGCCCAAGGGAGGTAAGGCACCCGCCGGGCACAGCCTCCCACCCCTGGCCCTCTTTTATTTACATTTTTAGTAGTTGCTCAGCAGGGAAGGGTGGAAACTTCCGGACAGCTCGCCTTCGCTGCAGACAACTTGCAGCACCGTTTGCAGACTGGGACTTTTGGTGGGCTCAGCAGGGCAGAGACAGTCTGGACAATTCCTATTGGCTTTTAAAAGCCAATAGAATTAGACTCTATTCAAGAGAGTCTATTCTATTGGCTTTCAAAAGCCAATAGAATAAGAGGGAGTAGCACAGCTAAGGAAAAGGGGGAAAAAATGACGGACTGCATTGTTTGGTGACCCCCATGAAATGGTCATTCGACCCCAAATGGGGTCGCGACCCACAGGTTGAGAACCACTGATCTAAGAGAAAGCAGTCCATTCTTAGCTGGGATGTCATCTGCAAACAGGACTTGGTCTTGTCTCTCCAGCTCTCCACTCTACCTAATATGTCTAATAATGTTGACATATTCGCATTTGTTGCCTTGCCCTGGGCCTCTGGCTCTTGAAAGATATGCTACATTCACCCAGTGAGATACATCAAAGTTTGACGGCCTTATTTATTTATTTATTTTATTTTGCAGCTTCCTTCTTTGTCAGTTGTCAGAGGCAGGAAAATCGGCCTGATGGATGAATTCTCCAGCTCTGTTTAAAACCATGAGTCACTTTAGTAATCCAGTATACAGTGATGGATGACAAGTTTGTTCCACCACTGGCAAAACCCACTGATGGAGGAGCTTTGGAGAGCTGCTGCTTCAGCAGCAGAGAAGAAGCAAAAGGCAGAAAGGAAGTTTGGTTTCCTAGTTATACCAACTAACCATCTTCTCCAAAAAGCTGACCTTTTGCAAAATTGCAAAGGTAACACCAGGAGTTACTAACAGGCAAGTGGAAACCATTAAAGGTTCAGTTTAGATTCACAGGTGGATTGAAACCACAGTTTGGAGATAGCCAGCCTGGGTCAATAAATCAAATTGATTTTATCTGTTGGATTCAATAAAGGGGTTCAATAAAGGTTGGAAGTATTAGTACTGCTTTACAAAGCCTTAGTAAGACCACAGGTGGAATACTGTATGGCATCCAATCTTGGTCACCACAATACAAAAAAAAAAAAGATGTTGAGACACTGGAAGGAGTACAGAGAAGAGCAACAAGGCTGATTAGGGGACTGGAGGCTAAACCTTATGAAGAACAATTGCAGAAATTGTTCTTCATAAGGGGAGACATGATAATAGTGTTCCAATCATCATCACCATCATCATCATCATCATCATCATCATCACCATCATCATAAAGTTGGAAGGGACCTTGGAGGTCATCTAGTCCAACCCCCTGCTCAGGCAGGAAACCCTATACCATTTCGGACAAATGGCTGTCCAGTCTCTTCTTAAAAACTTCCAGTGTTGGCGCATTCACAACTTCTGGAGGCAGGTTGTTCCACTGGTTAATTGTTCTAACTGTCAGGAAGTTTCTCCTTATTTCTAGGTTGCTTCTCTCTTTGATTAGTTTCCACCCGTTGCTTCTTGTGCTGCCTTCAGGCGTTTTGGAGAATAGCTTGACTCCCTCTTCTTTGTGGCAGCCCCTGAGATACTGGAAGACTGCTATCATGTCCCCCCTCATCCTTCTCTTCATTAAACTAGACATACCCAATTCCAGCAACCGTTCCTTATATGTTGTAGCCTCCAGTCCCCTAATCATCTTTGTGGCTCTTCTCTGCACTCTTTCTAGAGTTTCAACATCTTTTTTACATCGTGGTGACCAAAACTGGATGCAGTATTCCAAGGGTGGCCTTACCGAGGCATTGTAAAGTGGTATTAACACTTCACGTGATCTTGATTCTATCCCTCTGTTAATGCAGCCCAGCACTGTGTTGGCCTTTTTGGCAGCTGCAGCACACGGCTGGCTCATATTTAGGTGATTGTCCACTAGGACTCCGAGGTCCCTCTCACAGTTACTACTATTGAGCAAGGTACCCCCTATACTATACCTGTACATTTGGTTTTTCTTGCCTAAATATTTGAGGCGCTCCTACAAAATTGAGGGGGGGTCAACCTATTTTCCAAAGCACCTGAAAACAGGACAAGAAGCAATGGCTGGAAACTAATCAAGGACAGAAGCAACCTAAGACTAAGGAGAAATTTCCTAACGGTGAGAATAATTAACCAATAGAATACTTTGCCTTCAGAAGTTGTAGGTGCCCCATCGCTGGAGGCTTTAAAAAAGAGATTGGACAACCATTTGTCCAGAATGGTATAGGGTCTCCTGCTGAGGCAAGGGGTTGGGCTAGAAGACCTCCAAGATCCCTTCCAACTCTGTTATTCTATGTTCTAAGGGGGCTTTCTGTACACAGGAACAAAAATCTGTTGCGCCTCTGAATTGGTTTGATTTGATTTTCACTATTTGGTCCAATGACTTAGTTCAGAATGTTGTGTTGACTCCTGGCAAGAGGTCCCTACAGGTGTCTTGATAAGAATTCAGAAGTGGTTTGCCTTCTTCTTAGGGCTGAGAGAAAGTAACTGGCCCAAAGTCACCCAACTGGCTTCACACCCAAGGCAGGACTAGAACTCACAGTCGCCTGGTTTCTAGCCTGATGGCTTTGATGGCTGGAAATGATCCTTGCTGAGGAATGCTGGGATTGAAGTCCACATATCTTAAAACTGCCAAGGCTGAGAAACTATGTATTAAGCCAA
This sequence comes from Bothrops alternatus, assembly GCA_034064705.1. NCBI lineage: Eukaryota > Metazoa > Chordata > Lepidosauria > Squamata > Viperidae > Bothrops > Bothrops alternatus. The sequence goes on from JARGCV010000089.1 coordinate 1,889,211, forward strand.
CTACTTCTAACAGCTACCTTGTTCTTCAGTGACAGGAAAAGCAGATATAGAATGGAAGTCTGGTACAGCAGGATTTTTCTTTCCAAGTTGGGAAGACAACTCACAACTGGTTCATCATCAGCATGGAGAGATATTGTTTTAGCCCAGGGGTCTTCAAACTTGGCCCTTTTATGACTTGTGGACTTCAACTCCCAGAATTGCTCAGCCAGCGTGCCTGGCTGAGGAATTCTGGGAGTTGAAGTCCACAAGTCATAAAAGGGCCAAGTTTGAAGACCCCTGGGCTAAACATACCTGGTTCCCTTAGCCCAGAGGTCTTCAAACGTGGCCCTTTTTTGACTTACGGACTTCAACTCCTAGAATTCCTCAGCCAGGCACTTGAAGTCCACAAGTCATAAAAGGCCCAAGTTTGAAGACCCCTGTTTTAGCAGAAGTGAGATCCTCTGCTAAAGACTTTCAACGCTACAAGAACCCATGTTGGCGGGTTAGTTCTGTCTCTAGGTAGGAAATGACCATTAACCAACTTAAAAAAACTTTTTTCTCTTCATGGTTCAAGGAGACTTGACTGTCATTGGTAATCTTATCTTCAAAATCATGTTTACAATATCCGAGAGTCTCCTTCTTCCAATATGGCAGCTTATATTTGTTCCTTCTCTGAATTCTGCTGAGGTTAGTGCTCTGTTTTCAATTCTCTTTCACTCTGGTTTTTCTTCTGCTTTATATTATGAATATTCTTTATAGACTTCTATTTTAAATGTTTGAAGGCTGCTTTGGTAGCTTTGAGTGACAATAGCAGCATTGTTTTACCATTTCAATATTGTTACTTTTAAGAAGAGACTGGACAGCTATTTGTCTGAAATGGTATAGGGTTTCCTACTTGAATAGAGGCTAGAAGATCTCCAAGGTCCCTTCCAACTCTTATGATGATAATTATAATAATGATGATGTAATCCATGCTGCTGAGTTTTGGAAATATTGCATGGCTTAAGGCTCTCTAAGAAACAAGGGCATCAAAAAAAAGACAAAACCCAGGATCCACCCATCTTCTCAGAAAAATCTTTTTTTCACAAAAGTGAGCAATGTATATATATGAGTTTTGTTTACCCTCATAAACAAAACACAAAGGGTAACTCTTGAGCCGATCTAACATCATCAAATGGTAACTCTTGTTGTTAGTTGTGAAGTCATGTCCGACCCATCGCAAACCCATGGACAACGTTCCTCCAGGCCTTCCTGTCCTCTACCATCTTCTGGAGTCCATTTAAGCTCCCGCCTGCTGCTTCAGTGACTCCATCCAGCCACCTCATTCTCTGTCGTCCCCTTCTTCTATTGCCCTCCATCTTTCCCAGCATTAGGCTCTTCTCCAGCGAGTCCTTCCTTCTCATTGGGTGGCCAAAGTACTTGAGTTTCAACTTCAGGATCTGGCCTTCTAAAGAGCGGTCAGGGTTGGTCTCCTCTAGGACTGACCGGTTTGATCGCCTTGCAGTCCAGGGGACTCGCAGAAGTCTTCTCCAGCACCATAGTTCAAAGGCCTCAATTCTTTTCTTTTGTAACTATAGATAACCTTTAAAAATAATGGACCACTTGCAATTCCAAGGTGAAAAAAGTTATCAGATCTCTCTCTCTCGCTCACTATTTATTTATTGATGGGGTGGCAGTTCTTAGAATTCCTTATATCAGGGCTTCTAAAATTGGCATCAAGGTTCCCTACTATAGATAGTCCTCAACTTGCCCTAGAACCAATCAATCCAGAGGTTCAAATAACAAGGCTCAAATTATTCTACTTCAGGCACATTATGTGAAGACCCAGCTTTATGGAGAAGGCTCTAATGATGGAAAAGTTGGAAGGAAAGAGAAGAAGAGAAGCAGCAGCAAATGTGTGTAGATTCAATTACAGTGGTGATGGGGCCACCATTGGAAACCCCAAAGGGCCAGGCTGGGGATAAATCATCTTAGAGAAAATTTATCTGTGCAATTGCTAAGAATTGCCACTAACTTGATGGTGCATAAACAATTGATCGATCAATCAATCAAGTTCTGTGTCTTCTTACTAACCACACTGAATAAATGTGGATAAATGCCAATCAGTGAATGAAGAGAAGGAAAGGAAAATGTGAAGAATCATATCAGAGAACCTTTCACCCAAAGATCTGGCAAAGAAGAATCAGGCAGAGGAATGATAACACTAGAGCAGGGGTAGGCAACCTTGGCTCTTTTATGACTCGTGGACTTCAACTCCCAGAATTCCTGAGCCAGCCATGCTGAGGGGAAAGAGAGAGGTTTCCAAGCTGAGCCATGCTGGCTCAGGAATTCTGGGAATTGAAGTCCATGAGTCATAAAAGAGCCAAGGTTATCTATCCCTGCACTAGAGCAATTACGAAGTGTAAAGAATGTAATGGAAAGTTCACAGCACGGTCCACTCTAGGAGAAGGGATGGCAGAAGCTGCGGCTGGAATCAAAAGAGGGATCAGCCTAGAATCCCTACATAACCACAAGTGAACTACATCCATCCTCCCTTGACTTCTGTGGACCCTTCTCTAACTCTAAGCAGGTGCTGACTTTTAGTTGAGAAGATTCTTGTACATAGCAATAAATCAGTTTAATCAAACCTTCATGGGTGGGCCTGGTCTTTCGCACCTGATACCCACCTACCTATCACTGGACTGCAGAATGTGGTGCTTTGTCTTCTGGGAAGGCTGTCTGGCTACTACGGTATGTATCTGGGGAGAGATGCTTCTACAGTGATATGCCAGCTAAATTGGCTTAGCTCATATTTTTGTATCCAACTTCTGTGGTGCTCCTTAGAAACACAACTAAAGCAACGAACAGATGGCAGAGTGTGATGTACATCTTCCTGTTTAAGGAGAACAGGTGAAATTTGTTCTTCCACGGCAGGTTGACATGTTTCCCCCCCCCCTCTTTGCTCTCTTCCCCACCTTCAGCATTTTATGTCATGGTAGCAAAGCAAGGCAGCACAGTCTGATTTTTCCATTTAGGACAGGAGGCTGGGTGCTGGCCAGACTTTTAGGGCACAATGCAAGGAAAGCATTTCCTTGAATCTTTTAAAACTGCAGCTTGCTTGCTAGAACAGTTTGTTCCCTACAGCTAGCTGCTTTTTTTTTTTTTTCAAAGAAAGATCCTGGATTTTGGCAGGGGGTGGGGAAGTGGAGTGTGGAAAAACTTTTCATTTAAAGAAGCCTCTGGCCTACGAAAGACAGAACAAGAGCTTTCCAAATTGCCCATGCAAACAGCTAGCCAAATGAAAAGAAAACCTATTCTTCCTTAAGGCAAAGAGATTCAAAGGCATCTGGGTTGTGTCGGTCAAGTTCAGGAGTATGAATTACCCAGAATCTTAGTCCACAATCAGGAGAACCATCTTGCCACTTTTACAGATTACAAGAGTTCAACATGTCGGTAGTAGGGTGCGAATGGCTCCCTTATAAAGACTCTTAAATAAAGAGTCACTGGGCAATACAAAAATGAGATGGATGAATGAATGAACGTATTGTTGTTGTTGTTAGTTGCGAAGTCGTGTCCGACCCATCGCCACCCCATGGACAACGTTCCTCCAGGCCTTCCTGTCCTGTACCATCTTCTGGAGTCCATTTAAGCTCCCGCCTACTGCTTCAGTGACTACATCCAGCCACCTCATTCTCTGTCGTCCCCTTCTTCTATTGCCCTCAATCTTTCCCAGCATTAGGCTCTTCTCCAGTGAGTCCTTCCTTCTCATTAGGTGGCCAAAGTACTTGAGTTTCAACTTCAGGATCTGGCCTTCTAAAGAGCGGTCAGGGTTGATCTCCTCTAGGACTGACCGGTTTGATTGCCTTGCAGTCCAGGGGACTGAATAATGAATAATAAATGAATAAATAAATAATGAATTATGAATGAATAAATGAACGAACAAACGAATCAATCAATCAATCAATCAATCAATCAATCAATCAATCAAAATAAATCACCTCAACTCCTTGATATAGCAAATTTATTTACCTGTGTATTTATTTATTTATAAATTTATATAAATAAAGTGTAAAATGAGGACCCAGATTGCTGGGAGCAATATGCTGACTCTGTCAACTGTTTAGAGAGGGCTGTAAAGCACTATGAAGCGGTATATAAGTCTAAGTGCTATTGCTATATCAACTTCTAGTACGCTTTAGCATGGCTCAGCATGGAAACCTCTCCCTTTCCCCTCAGCATGGCTGGCTCAGGAATTCTGGGAGTTGAAGTCCACGAGTCATAAAAGAGCCAAGGTTGCCTACCTCTGGCCTAGATGATAGGAAACTTTGCTCTTTTATGACTCGTGGACTTCAACTCCCAGAATTCCTGAGCCAGCATGGCTCAGCATGGAAACCTCTCCCTTTCCCCTCAGCATGGCTGGCTCAGGAATTCTGGGAGTTGAAGTCCACGAGTCATAAAAGAGCCAAGGTGGCCTACCTCTGGCCTAGATGATAGGAAACTTTGCTCTTTTATGACTTGTGGACTTCAACTCCCAGAATTCCTGAGCCAGCATGGCTCAGCATGGAAACCTCTCCCTTTCCCCTCAGCATGGCTGGCTCAGGAATTCTGGGAGTTGAAGTCCACCAGTCATAAAAGAGCCAAGGTTGCCTACCCCTGGCTTAGTCTTAGGAAAGCGTCAAATAAATGTTAACTCTCCCAACTCATGAGGCTCTGGGTGCAAAATCCTTCACCCTCACAGATATCTACCACTTCAGCGCTGCTGATTCTGATTTTATCTGCAAACATCCCCCCCTTAAAGATTTAAAAGTCGGTTTGTAAAAAGAAAGGCACTTCTTTTTAAATAATGTGACTGAATTGTAGAGCACAAGATCTGTTCTGAGTTAGGTCCACGTTTCTTGCAAATGCTTTCTAGATTTTTCCCATATTCCCCCCCACCCTTGTTTGCTAAGATTTCAGCCACAGAGCCTGGGCAATGTTGCCATAGCATACCAGTGATTTGGAAATGATCTCCTCAAACAGCTCTTTAATTTGCTAAACAGAAATGTTACATCAAACAGACTCGATTGATTGGAAGGAAAGGAAAAAGAGGGGGGGGGAAACCACGCAGAGGGATTTGGCTTCCCTCAGAAAAAGCTGAGTCACAGTTGCCTGAGAAATCATTTTTCTTGGTAAATCTATTCCTTAGATGCTGCCTCTGTTTATTTGTTTTGGGTAGCGATGCTTGTTAAAATTTTATTTCAGGAAATGCCCTTGTTTTTTGACGGGCACAGTGAAGTAGGCTTTTAACCTAGTATTTTGTAGAAGTTGCATTTTCTCAAAGGTTGGGCAGGGGATTATGATATTTGTGGTCTGACACACCTAGAAATGAATTATGGAAAGGCTGCAGGAAGAACCAGAGGAGTATCGTTCTGGTAGGAGTATCATTAAGCTTATATAATAGAGCTGCCATATCTGGGCTGAAAAAATCTGGATCACCACTAGATGGCAGCCAACAGAGGTGAAAAACTAGCTCCTTGGCACCATCTGGTGGCTTACCAGAATACTGCATTTTTGAATATGAAAATCCTACTACATAGTACAGGGGTAGGCCACCTTGCCTCTTTTATGACTCGTGGACTTCAACTCCCAGAATTCCTGAGCCAGCCATGCTGAGGGGAAAGGGAGAGGTTTCCATGCTGAGTCATGCTGGGTCAGAAATTCTGGGAGTTAAAGTCCATGAGTCATAAAAGAGCCAAGGTTGCCTACCTCTGGTATAGTACTTTCTCATCATTTCCCCCAATTTGTCTAGCAGCAGACAGTTATGGCTGGCTGGAAGGAGACTGTTTTTGTGTTTTGTACCATGACATATGCAGTGTATTTCTGAGAAATGCAAAGTTTTATAGCAACTCTCTCATCTAATTTAAGCATGCCATGGGTTCACCCAAAAGAAGGAAGTTTATTCAAATTGCAAAGCTTGGGATCTTTCAAACAACACCTGACCAGTTCCTTGCTGTACCTAATTTTATTTTAGTTCTGTCTGGATGTCTTTTAAATTAAAGAATGAATCACTTGCAAACAGATTGCATAGCAAAGTACCAAACCTAAGCTGAATTTCTAAAAAAAAATAAAAAATGGCTCTGGGCAGCATGCAAAGCAAAAGACAAATCTTTGGGTTGCTATGATTCAGCCTATTGGCGCTTGGGCCCTGCCACAAAATCTCACAGCAATCATTATGTAAGTCCGTCACACGCTTCCACAATTTCATACACCCTCACTGGCCGGGAGAGGCTCAGGAGCCCATCCTATAGGATTGCCTGTTTGACAATGAACACAATTAGACCCCAGAGATGTACAACTGCCAGGTGTGTTCACAGAGTTTGGGCAAAAAAGTCAAGATGGCAATTGCAATATTGCAAGCAATGCTCTGTCTCTTTGTCAGAGAGGGGGTTGGTATATCCTGCCTTGATATCTGCTGGTATCTCCTCATCTTTGAACCCAACAGCCATTGATAACTATTGTCCAGTCTCCAGCCTTCCTTTTCTGGAGAACTTGAGAAAGCAGTTGATCTTCATTTAGTAAGAACACTGGAGGAATTAAAGTATCTAGAGCTGTTCCAGTCAGAAAAAAAAGGAAACAGATGAAGTTTTGCTTCATTAGATAGCTTTGCGCTATCTAACAAAATGAAATTCAATGGTGAAAAAAGCAAGGTTCTACCTTTAGGTAAGAAAAACCAAATGTACAGGTATAGTATAGGGGGTACCTTGCTCAATAGTAGCAACTGTGAGAGGGATTTCGGAGTCCTAGTGGACAATCACCTAAATATGAGCCAACCGTGTGCTGCAGCTGCCAAAAAAGCCAACACAGTGCTGGGCTGCATTAACAGAGGGATAGAATCAAGATCACGTGAAGTGTTAATACCACTTTACAATGCCTTGGTAAGGCCACACTTGGAATATTGCATCCAGTTTTGGTCACCATGATGTAAAAAAGATACTGAGACTCTAGAAAGAGTACAGAGAAGATGATTAGGGGACTGGAGGCTGAAATATATAAGGAACAGCTGCTGGAATTGGGTATGTCTATTTAATGAAGAGAAGGATGAGGGGGGACATGATAGCAGTCTTCCAATATCTCAGGGGCTGCCACAAAGAAGAGGGAGTCAAGCTATTCTCCAAAGCACCAGAAGGCAAGACAAGAAGCAACGGATAGAAACTAATCAAAGAGAGAAGCAACCTAGAACTGAGGAGAAACTTCCTGACAGTTAGAACAATTAACCAGTGGAACAACCTGCCTCCAGAAGCTGTGAATGCTCCAACACTGGAAGTTTTTAAGAAGAGACTGGACAGCCATTTGTCCGAAATGGTATAGGGTTTCCTGCCTGAGCAGGGGGTTGGACTAGATGACCTCCATGGTCCCTTCCAACTTTATCATCATCATCATCATCATCATCATCATTATTATTATTACATTATCATGGCTACCATTTTTTTTTACTGTAAACTGTGGATACCTCTTCCCCCACCCCAACTGTTAAGGAAGCCTTTTGAACATTCAGGTTTATTTCACCCATGATATAAAAATCTTAGCAAATTTGTGAAATAATCCTTTTCGTCAACCTGGAGAATCACAACCAATTTTTTATTGTAGCACAGTAATATTTAGAAAAAAAACAGCAGGGTTCAATTCATTTGATACGTTTATATTCCAATCTTTACACAATTATTTTGTCAATGAAAATAAATATTGGTGGTTTTTTTTTTCCTAACGAACTTTATTATACAGGAGAAACTGGCCAGGGTTTTCCAGTCATACGTAATCAATAGAGAAAAAGAAGTTCATGAATAAATAAATCAACTGATGGCTTCTACTCACACTTATATGACTATATTTGTATTCCTCCTCCCTCCCAAAGCAACACAGTCATTTGATGTGGAGCCAACGAGGGAGATATTTTTATGGGCATTGTTGAAAAGCTAGCAGGAAGTTCTACACTTTTTAATGCCTGGGGCTGTTGAATTTGGAGCTTATACAGTATTTACTTGGCTGGCTCTTGGTGTCTTAATTGACTTTCTTGTACACAACATTTTTTCCTGTATATATTGTGAAGAGGTACAATGTAGGTCAGGCTCAACTCCCAGTGATGACAACCTTGAAGCTTTATCGACTTTGTTATAAGAATGCTCTGCAAAAACTTTTCAGTGATTTTTTCCCCTGGGGGATTGATGGTTTCTCATTCTCTATGACTTGTACTGCTTAGGTTTTTCACAAATTCTGCCACCAGCTAGACCAGGGATAGGCAACCTTTGCTCTTTTATGACTCGTGGACTTCAACTCCCAGAATTCCTGAGCCAGCCATGCTGAGGGGAAAGAGAGAGGTTTCCAAGCTGAGCCATGCTGGCTCAGGAATTCTGGAAGTTGAAGTCCACGAGTCATAAAAGAGCCAAGGTTGCCTACCCCTGTGCTAGACCTATTTACAGAAACAACTAGAATGGATCTAGAAAAAAAAGAGGGATGGATTATTATTTGAATCCAGTAATTTCCACTCCCTTAGTTGGCAGAACTTTCACAGATAACCTTGGTTAGGATTTGTCAATTCCCATGTCTAATCTACAACAATGTTCTCAACTGAGATATTCTAATTATGAAATTCCTTTCTCATCTACCTAATGATTGGTGATGAATTTTATTGGCTTCATAGTTATCCATCCACTAAGCTTTGGGCTGGACTTACATCATTGTATTTTTGGGTCTTTCTTCCTCTCATTAAAACCTGCAACAGACTTTCAAGATTTTAATATAACTTACACTATAAAGTAGCATTTGTCTAGTAGTTTAATGAAAAGAAGGACTGTTGGTGACATGATAGCAGTGTACCTATATCTAAAGGGCTGCCACAAGAGGGCAGGACAAGAAACAGCGGATGGAAACTAATCAAGGAGGAAAGCAACCTAGAACTAAGGAGAAATTTCCTGACAGTTAGAACAATTAATCATTGGAAGGGCTTGCCTCCGAAAGTTGTGGCGGCTCCATTACTGGAGGTTTTCAAGAAGAGATTAGACAACCCCTTGTCTGAAATGGTACAGGGTCTCCTGCTTGAGCAGGTGATACTGTGTTTCCCCAAAAATAAGACCCAACCCGAAAATAAGCCCTAGCATAATTTTTCAGAATGCTCGTAATATAAGCCCCACTCCAAAAATAAGCCCTAACTAAGATCGTCAGTCAGACAGACACATTAAGTACCCAGCATTTTCCAGAATATAAGCCCTAACTGGAAAATAAGCCCTAGCGCAGTGGTGGGGAACCTTTTAGAGACTGAGTGCCCAAACTGCAACCCAAAACCCACTTATGCATCGCTGGGTGCTGGGTGGGCGTGGCCACCGAGTGGGCGTGACCACCAAGCTGTTGGCCCGTGCTCGCTCACTCGCTCGCTGTCCGCTCTGATTCGTGCTCGCTCTCAAGCTGTCTGCAGCAAATGCTGCTTCCGCAGAAAGTTGCTCCTTCTATAGCCTCTCGCCTATTCCCAGACTGCACATGCACGGAGAGGAGGAGGGAGCAGCTCGGCCCAGCAATGGCTCATGTGCCACCAGAGATGGTTCCGCGTGCCGCCTGTGGCACACATGCCATAGGTTCGCCACCACGGCCCTAGTATGTCTTTTGGAGCAAAAATTAATATAAGACCTGGTCTTATTTTGGGGGAAATGTGGTAGAACTAGATGACCTCAAGATCCCTTCCAACTCTGTTATTTCATTCATTTCATTTCATTCATTGGATTCCATATTCTGTATTCTTATTCTGTAGATGTAATCCGACAGCGAAGAACAATGAGATCAATTCATTGCCATGGACAGATCACTGTTATACTGTTATTAAGCATTTCTGGAATCCCTACAGTGCCTATTTCTTGGGCTGGCCAACCTCATAGGGCTGTCATCCATCTTGAAAATCTGCCGAGTTTTCTTCTCTCCCATCTTATACTAAAGAAAATCAAGATAGGTTTACTTTGAGTTTCTTTCTCACACTTCTTGTATCTCTGGACGGTATAATATCTTCTCCAAGTTCTTTCTTAAAAGGTTACTCATACCTCACCCAAGGCTATCTATAAATTCTTTCACACTTGGCTTCCCATGTTTCCAAGAGAAAAACTTCATGTGAAAGTGTCATGTGAAAACTTCACTCGGGAGCCTTTTTCCATAGCAATGCTATTATCACAGCTAAAGGAGGGAGAATTTCATTTTTGAGAAATGGGTTGGACAATTTCTCTTTCCTTTGAATGAATTCTCAGAAATTATCCACCCGGCTTCTCTGCTGGCTTGATTGTTGGACATTAATTCAAGCTGGTCATTAGAACAGAAATTCATAATTGGTCAGGAGTTCTTCCTCACAGGAGGCTATATTATATCATCCTGTAGGTGGAGGAGAATTTCCTTTCCTCTTGCAAATCCTGACTATCAATGAATCTTAAACGTTGTCCTTAAGATGATTCTGTGGGAAGTCAGAGAAGGAAATATTAAAAGGGCAGAAAAATATATTTCCTCAGGATCTTGAAGAGGCAGGAAAGCATGCCCAGTGTTCTTAATAGCCCCAGGTCTCCCTTCCCCAAGCAGAAACCAGCTCTGTACAAATGCAGATGTAAATCCAGGGAGCTAGGAGATTAAGAAGACAAAGACCTAAAATCTACATACCCCATCCAAACTCTAAGAGTCATCAGCCCCAGGGAAGCAGGATACGGGCTTTGGACATAATAAGATTGACCCATCACCATCAGAATACCAGAAAGGCACACTTAGACTCAGGTCAAAGTTCAAGCCACAGGAACAACTCCAAAGAGTATAAAAACCTACTCCCTACATGTGTTCGGCCTTTTTTTTCTTCTTCTAACACAACAAGGTACATTCTTCCTAAGTAATGGGCAAGTGCCTACCATTCCTCCTCATTGCTTGCACAGAACATAGAATCACAGGGCTGAAATGGACCTTGGAGGTCTTCTAATCCAACCACCTACTAAAGGCAGGACCTTATACCATCTCAATCAAATGCTTGTCCAGTGTATTTATGAAAACCTCCAATGATGGAGCATCCACAATTTCTGATGGTAAGCTATTCCATTGATCAATTGTTCTCAGTGTCAGGAAATTCCTCCTTACTTTGAGGTTGAATCTCTCTTTAACAAGCTTCTACCCATTATTTCTTGTCCCGCCTTCAGGTGCTTTGGAGAATAAGTCAATCCCCTCTTCTCTGTGACAGACCCTCAAGTATTGGAAGACATTTATTATGTGCCTCCCAATCCTTCTCTTTGATAGGCTAGACAACCCTTCATCATACAATTTAGCCTCCAGATCTTTGCAGGACTTCTGATCAAAATTGATCTTATCAGGAGTTCCAGCTTAGGAAAGAAGAGCGTCTCTTCCAATCCCCCAAAAAGAGCAAATACTACATGGGTCAACTGTAGATAAAATCAAGCTTTACCATTAATTCTATTATATCAGATAGACTAAATATAAAAGATCTCAGAAGACTGAGTTCTTGGGAGGCCTTTATAAAAATGGATGTCCATAGACCAATGGATGGTCCAATATTACCAATCAGGTGTACATAAATGGGGACTAGAAACAGACCAACACAGGTCAATCTTAAAAATCCAAATTAAATCTGACTTTATTCTGAGATCTAAATCAGAATGCAGCTACAGTCTTTTGGTTAAGGCAGATAATTTTGTCAGCCACCCACCGAGTTTATCGACTCCCTTACTAGCTTAGCTGATATTTTTTGCCTATAACATTTCTAACTTTGAAATATTGCAATAAGCGTCCTCCCATCTAATCTTTTTTCTCCTAACTCCAGTACAGATATGACTTACATTGCTTACTTTGGAAATATCAATGGATTTTTAAAACAGACAAAAGCAAGGGAACAAAGAGATGATATCTGAAATACTTTAAGCAGCTTTCAAATGCTTTATTATTTTTTCCTAAATTCTTCATGACAGCTTGATAAGATATGATTTGTTGGACACCATCCAGCATCGCTTGCTTTTGAGATGGGCAGCTATATAAATTAGATAAGGAAAATAAAATAAATCAATCATCATTAACAACATTTAGAATAGAATAGAATAGAGTATAGAGTAGAGTAGAGTAGAATAGAATAGAATAGAATAGAATTAGAATAGAGTAGAGTAGAGTAGAGTAGAGTAGAGTAGAGTAGAATAGAATAGAATAGAATAGAATTAGAATAGAATTAGAATAGAGTAGAGTAGAGTAGAGTAGAGTAGAGTAGAGTAGAGTAGAGTAGAGTAGAATAGAATAGAATAGAATAGAGCTGGGACCTTGGGGGTCTTCTAGTCCAGCCCCTTGCTCAAGCAAAATAACCTATACCATCTCAGACAGTTGAATGTCCAGTGTCTTCTTAAAAATATCCAGTGATGGAGCATCCACAATTTCTGGGGGTAAGCTGTTCCACTGGTTGATTGTCCTGTCAGGAAGTTTCTCCTTAATTCCAGGTTGCTTCTCTCTTTGATCAGTTTCCGACCATTGTTTCTCGTCCTTCCCTCTGGTGTTCTGGTGAACAACCTGCCTCCCTCTGCCTTGTGGTAGCCCCTCAGATACTGGAATACTCCTATCTTCCCTATTTCTTCTTTTTTTTAGACTTAGCCAAACCCAAGTCCCATAGCAGTTCTTTGTATATTTTAGCCTCCAGACCTTTGATCACCTTAGTTGCTCTTTTCTGAATTTTTTCCAAACTCTCAACATCTTTTTTGTGATAAGGTGATCAAAACTGGCTGCAGTATTCCAGGTGTGGTCTTACTAGGGTTTTATAAAGCAGTAATAATACTTTGCATGATCTTGATTCTCTGCCTCTGTTTATACAACCCAGGATTGTATTAGCTGTTTTGGCTGCTGCTGCACACTGCTGGCTCATAGTCATCCACTAGGACTCCAAGGTCCCTCTCACAGTTGCTGTTTTTAAGCCAGGTCTCGCCCAATCTGTATTTGTACCTTTGATTTTTCCTGCCTAAATGTAAGACTAAGCTAATATCATCACCATCATTTTAGCCATAGTTTAACCACTGCAGGATGAAGGCCTCTTCCGCATGTTTCCAACCCATATGATCTTGAGTTTCTTTTGCCAATTGGGCCCAAAATACTTGCTGATGTCACCGATCCATCTTCTTTTAGTCTCCTTCATGGATGCTTTTTTTATCAAGTGGGATCCATTTTATGACTGCCTTGGCCCACCTGCCCTCAGTTGTTTATTATTATTATTATTATTATTTATTATTATTATTTCTTAAATTTCTATACCACCCCTCTCCCGTAGGACTCGGGGCGGTTTACAGCCCAATTAAAACAGATAATAATAATAAATATTTAAAAATAAATTAAATTAATACATGGCTGTTACTAAAACCTGTTAAAATCCCAATTCTAAAACCCGAACAACCTTGTTTAAAAAAATTTACATAGAGATTTACATAAAAACCCGAGGAGGTCTAGGCCAGGCCGGCTTGATTGAAGAGATGAGTCTTCAATTCTCTTCTGAAGGTGCGGAGATCATGACACGTCTGGAGTTCTGGGGGGAGCTCGTTCCACATCGTCGGTGCCCCCACAGAAAAGGCTCTCCCCCTAGGCGCCACCAGCCAACACTGCTTAGCCGATGGCACCCTGAGGAGGCCCTCTCTGTGGAAGCGAACTGGTCGATGGGAGGTATTTACTAGCAGAAGGCGGTCTTGTAAATAAACATGTTCTTTTTCCATTTCAATTCTTTTACTCTTTTGATGGCGTTGCATATTTTGGTTTTTCCTCTAATCCATGTGCAGGTCTTTCTATATTTTCTCTTGTAATGCCGAGTGTGTATCTTTCCATGGCTCTTTGCACCAGGCGTAGCTTTTGTGTTGATTGTGAGGTGAGTGTCCATGTTTCACCAGCATACGTTAGAGCAGGTAGCACACACTGATTGAAAGCTTTTCTTTTTAAGCATAGGGGGGAGGTTGTTCTTGAAAATTACACTCAGCTTGCCGAATGCCGGCCAACCACATTTAACACGCCGTTCAATTTCCTTTATTGTATCACCTTCCATTGAGATCCATTGGCCAAAGTATATGTTGTGGTCTACTGCGTCTAGTTCTTCTCCAGATATAATTTTTGTTCTTCCTTTGGTGAATTTATTAAACATAACCTGGCTCTTTTTTCAGGTTTATTTTTAATCCAAATGGTTCTCCTGCTTTGTGCAGGTCTTGTATGTGTAAATAAATGGTATAAAATAAATAAAAATCCCTTATTATCTCTTGTCACCTAATCTTCTAGACTGAGGGCTCAGTTGAAAGTATTTAATAATATATAAGTATATAAGTATATAATAATAATGATGAAGAAGGAGAAGGAGAAGGAGAAGGAGAAGGAGAAGGAGAAGGAGAAGGAGAAGGAGAAGGAGAAGGAGAAGGAGAAGGAGAAGGAGAAGGAGAAGGAGAAGAAGAAGAAGAAGAAGAAGAAGAAGAAGAAGAAGAAGAAGAAGAAGAAGAAGAAGAAGAAGAAGAAGAAGAAGAAGAAGAAGAAGAAGAAGAAGAAGAAGAAGAAGAAGAAGAAGAAGAAGAAGAAGAAGAAGTAATTGGAAGGGACCTTGGAGGTCAGCTACTCCAACCCCCTGTTCAGGTAAGAAACCCTATACCATTTCAGACAAATGGCTGTCCAGTCTCTTCTTAAAAGCTTCCAGTGTTGAAGCATTCACTGCTTCTGGAAGCAGGTTGTTCCACTGATTAATTGTTCTGTCAGGAAGTTTCTCCTTAGTTCTAGGTTGCTTCTCTCCTTGATTAGTTTCCATCTGTTGTTTCTTGTCCTGCCTTCAGGTGCTTTGGAAAATAGCTTGACTCCCTCTTCTTTGTGGCAACCCTTGAGATACTGCTATCATGTCCCCCCTCATCCTTCTCTTCATTAAACTAGACACACCCAATTCCAGCAACTGTTCCTTATATGTTTTATCCTCCAGTCCCCTGATCATCTTTGTTGCTCTTTTCTGTACTCTTTCTAGAGTCTCAGCATCTTTTTTACATTGTGGTGACCAAAATATGACACTTAAACCAGGTCAGTTAATCACTTAGTGGCTAGTTAGATTTAATCTTGATTTCTTTAAGCCTGATTTAGCTGCTTGTGGGTTGAGTAGGTTGTCTGAATCCACATTGTTCAATGGGTTAATCATCTTGGGTGAAGCCAAAGAATAAGTTTTGTGAAGATATTTCACTGTATTTTGTTTTCGGCTGGAAAGTGGGAATGTGAATTCAGTTCTGAATATTTTATATTTTACTTTAGTATGAACTGCTCAAACATTGCCAAAGTGCCTAGATAAAATATGCATGTTTCATCAGAAAGCGTATCTCAAGATAATTTCTCCTGTGCTGAATAAACATAAGATAAATCTGTTTATTTCCATGTTCATTGCATATATGAGGTGGGGGAGAAATATTGCAGTCTCACTTATTTGAAACTTGGGCTGATTGTCCTGCAATATATTTTTGAGAGAGACAGTTTGGTGTAGTGGTTAAGGCACCAGGCTGGAAATCAGGAGATTATGAGTTTTAATCTCACTTTAGGCATGAAAGCCAGTTGGGTAACTTTGGGCCAATCACCAGGGGAGGTGAGCTCTAGTCCCGCCTTAGGCATGAAAGCCAGCTGATGACTTTGGGCCAATCACCATGAGACAATGAGTTCTAGTCCTGCCTTAGGCATGAAAGCTGGCTGGGTGATTTTGGTCAATCACCAGGAAACTGTGAGTTCTAGTTCTGCCTTAGACATGAAAGTCGGATGGGTGACTTTGGGCCAGTCACTGTCTCTCAGCCCACCCTACCTCACAGGATTGTTGTTGTGTGGAAAATAGGAGGAGGAAGGAGTATTGTGTGTCTTTGCCACCATGAGTTATTTATTTAAAAAAATAATAAAAGGTAGAAATAAATCAATAATAAAAATTGATCCATAAAGGAAAAAAAAGCTCAAATTACTATGGAATAGCTTTACTATTACTTAAGGAAAAACAAGCTTGGTGGTGTTTATGGATTGTTGGTGGTGGTGTTCACCATTGTCTGATGAAGAAGTAAAGATGGAGCAGAATTCACTAATGAAGAGGAAGCGTCTGGATTAGAGCAGGAAGGCTGTTCAAACTGACAAGCCAAATATCTTGTGTGACCAAGTTCCTCCACTATTTTCTTAATATTGAGTTGAATCACAGAGTCTGCCCTAGTGTCATGGTTCCGACTGATCGTTCCAAATAAATCAGAACCCCGAGGCAGAAGATTTCCTCAAAGAACATGTTTGTTGGATACATAATGTCGGCACGGTCAAAAGTGAAACCAAATCTGAAATTCCCTCCAAAAGTTCAAAGTAACACAATTAACAATTCCCACCTCTTTACTAAGCTAACAATCACACTATCCAATAGAACGGCTTGGCAGGATTTCTAACAGAACGTCCCTCCTTCTCCACCACGGTGTGGAAATGACCTTGGTTCTCACGGGATTCATTCACAATTAGACTAGCAGAAATGCCTCATCCCCCCTCCCTTTCATGTGGCAACCTAGAACGACAAAGATGGCTGCAGCCAGGTTCGTTGTAGAGTTGGCACGTAGTTTAGAAGAGTGAGAAAGACCTACCTCTGGCAAGGGAGAATGAGAACCCTCGGTCCAATTTTTTTGGCTCCCTCACACTTGTCTTTAGTAATAATTATAATAGTAATAATAATAAAGTTGGATGGGACCTTGGAGGTCATCTAGTCCAACCCCCTGCTCAGGCAGGAAACCCAAGACCATTTCGGACAAATGGCTGTCCAGTCTCTTCTTAAAAACTTCCAGTGTTGGAGCATTCACCACTTCTGGAGGCAGGTTGTTCCACTGGTTAATTGTTCTAACTGTTAGGAAGTTTCTCCTTAGTTCTAGCCTCCAGTCCCCTAATCATCTTTGTTGCTCTTCTCTGTACTCTTTCTAGAGTCTCAACATCTTTTTTACATCGTGGTGACCAAAATTGGATGCAGTATTCCAAGTGTGGCCTTACCAAGGCCTTGTAAAGTGGTATTAATACTTCACATGATCTTGATTCTATCCCTCTGTTAATGCAGCCCAGCACTGTGTTGGCTTTTTTGGTAGCTGCAGCACAGTGCTGGCTCAGCTTTAAGTGATTGTCCACTAGGACTCCGAGATCCCTCTCACAGTTACTACTATTGAGCAATGTAGCCCCTATACCATACCTGTGCATTTGGTTTCTCTTGCCTAAATGTAGAACCTTTGTCTGTCTTTTATTGGCTTTATTCTCATTTCTTTCTCTGAGTAATGTGAGCCACCCCAGAGCTGTTGGGAGTCAGCCAGCTTATAAACTGAATAAATAAACAAACAGATCTGGGATGATGTGACAAGTCCCTAATTTCAAAACGGCACAAAAGTGCACCTTCAAACTTTGGATAAATTTCCCTCTGCTGAGAGATGGATAGATGAATAGATGCATTGTGTATATTCCCCTAAGTAACTTCTCCCATCTGATCCCATTGATACAAAGGCACAGCTGCAGGGGAAAAAAAAGAAAGAGAAAAAAGATGGCAGTTTTTATAATTCCACACACGTTTCTTAGGAGGGATGATTTTGTCCTTAGATAATTTCTGCTTTGCTGGCAGATCCAGGCCATTATAGTCAGAGTTTTGGACAATGTAACTTTCAGTATCTCCTAAAAGCAAGTCTTTCACTTTTCTCCCACATTCTGTAAAGCTGAAAAATGGAAGAAAATAGAAGAAAGACCAGAGAAGAAAGAAGAAGCGAAAGAAGCGAAACGTCTTCAGAGAAAAAACAAGAAAGGCCTCATGAAATATATATATATATGTCAAGTGGTTATTTTTTAGATTGCACCCTGTAAACCCAAATATGGGAGGAAGAAATCATTCTTTCCTTTGCTTGTTTCAGCTCAACCCAGAGCCATCTGCAAGCACAAATATATATATGTTGTTTAAAATTGTTGACAAAGAAATAAGGGAATTTCTGATATAGCTATTTCGAGTTTCTTAACTCTCTTCAGTCAGAACTCACCCTTCTGGGATTCGAACCTGGGCAGTCTGCATGCTAAGCAGATGCTTTAACCTGCTGAGCCACAAGTTCTCTCCCGCTTTGTCAGTAGTCAGGGAGTAAGGATATGTGTCAAGTGGTTATTTTTTTTAGATTGCACCCTGTAAACCCAAATATGGGAGGAAGAAATCATTCTTTCCTTTGCTTGTTTCAGCTCAACCCAGAGCCATCTGCAAGCACAAATATATATATGTTGTTTAAAATTGTTGACAAAGAAATAAGGGAATTTCTGATATAGCTATTTCGAGTTTCTTAACTCTCTTCAGTCAGAACTCACCCTTCTGGGATTCGAACCTGGGCAGTCTGCATGCTAAGCAGATGCTTTAACCTGCTGAGCCACAAGTTCTCTCCCGCTTTGTCAGTAGTCAGGGAGTAAGGATATGTGTCAAGTGGTTATTTTTTAGATTGCACCCTGTAAACCCAAATATGGGAGGAAGAAATCATTCTTTCCTTTGCTTGTTTCAGCTCAACCCAGAGCCATCTGCAAGCACAAATATATATATGTTGTTTAAAATTGTTGACAAAGAAATAAGGGAATTTCTGATATAGCTATTTCGAGTTTCTTAACTCTCTTCAGTCAGAACTCACCCTTCTGGGATTCGAACCTGGGCAGTCTGCATGCTAAGCAGATGCTTTAACCTGCTGAGCCACAAGTTCTCTCCCGCTTTGTCAGTAGTCAGGGAGTAAGGATATGTGTCAAGTGGTTATTTTTTAGATTGCACCCTGTAAACCCAAATATGGGAGGAAGAAATCATTCTTTCCTTTGCTTGTTTCAGCTCAACCCAGAGCCATCTGCAAGCACAAATATATATATGTTGTTTAAAATTGTTGACAAAGAAATAAGGGAATTTCTGATATAGCTATTTCGAGTTTCTTAACTCTCTTCAGTCAGAACTCACCCTTCTGGGATTCGAACCTGGGCAGTCTGCATGCTAAGCAGATGCTTTAACCTGCTGAGCCACAAGTTCTCTCCCGCTTTGTCAGTAGTCAGGGAGTAAGGATATGTGTCAAGTGGTTATTTTTTAGATTGCACCCTGTAAACCCAAATATGGGAGGAAGAAATCATTCTTTCCTTTGCTTGTTTCAGCTCAACCCAGAGCCATCTGCAAGCACAAATATATATATGTTGTTTAAAATTGTTGACAAAGAAATAAGGGAATTTCTGATATAGCTATTTCGAGTTTCTTAACTCTCTTCAGTCAGAACTCACCCTTCTGGGATTCGAACCTGGGCAGTCTGCATGCTAAGCAGATGCTTTAACCTGCTGAGCCACAAGTTCTCTCCCGCTTTGTCAGTAGTCAGGGAGTAAGGATATGTGTCAAGTGGTTATTTTTTAGATTGCACCCTGTAAACCCAAATATGGGAGGAAGAAATCATTCTTTCCTTTGCTTGTTTCAGCTCAACCCAGAGCCATCTGCAAGCACAAATATATATATGTTGTTTAAAATTGTTGACAAAGAAATAAGGGAATTTCTGATATAGCTATTTCGAGTTTCTTAACTCTCTTCAGTCAGAACTCACCCTTCTGGGATTCGAACCTGGGCAGTCTGCATGCTAAGCAGATGCTTTAACCTGCTGAGCCACAAGTTCTCTCCCGCTTTGTCAGTAGTCAGGGAGTAAGGATATGTGTCAAGTGGTTATTTTTTAGATTGCACCCTGTAAACCCAAATATGGGAGGAAGAAATCATTCTTTCCTTTGCTTGTTTCAGCTCAACCCAGAGCCATCTGCAAGCACAAATATATATATGTTGTTTAAAATTGTTGACAAAGAAATAAGGGAATTTCTGATATAGCTATTTCGAGTTTCTTAACTCTCTTCAGTCAGAACTCACCCTTCTGGGATTCGAACCTGGGCAGTCTGCATGCTAAGCAGATGCTTTAACCTGCTGAGCCACAAGTTCTCTCCCGCTTTGTCAGTAGTCAGGGAGTAAGGATATGTGTCAAGTGGTTATTTTTTAGATTGCACCCTGTAAACCCAAATATGGGAGGAAGAAATCATTCTTTCCTTTGCTTGTTTCAGCTCAACCCAGAGCCATCTGCAAGCACAAATATATATATGTTGTTTAAAATTGTTGACAAAGAAATAAGGGAATTTCTGATATAGCTATTTCGAGTTTCTTAACTCTCTTCAGTCAGAACTCACCCTTCTGGGATTCGAACCTGGGCAGTCTGCATGCTAAGCAGATGCTTTAACCTGCTGAGCCACAAGCTCCTTTGGGATATATTAAAAAGAGTTCATTGGAAAAGGAACTATTAGAAAAAAAACAAGGAAAAGTAGTATTTATTTATTTATCAAATTTATTTATTTATTTATCACATTTATTTATTAATTTATAAAATGTATTGGCCACCCATCTTACAATAAGGTAGCTCTGGGCAGCTTATGCACATAAAAATATATATCTACGTTAAAACACGAATAAATTAAAACCTAGATCCTACCTAAGAACATTTAAGCAGGAGGCCCAGATTATTAACATATAAGGAACGGTTGCTGGATGCAACTCATTTCCTAAAAACGTTGTGATCCAAATTCAAAGTCCCGGCAAGTAGTTCATATTTACAATGCTTGCAGTAGGCCGGGGTCATGCAATCCCATTTTATGACCTTCAGATAAGGGAAGTCAATGGGGAAGCCAGATTCGCTTAGTAACTGTGTTACTAACTTAAAAACTGCAGTGATTAACAATTATGGCAAAGAAAGCTCACAAAAATGGGGCAGAATTCACTTAACAAATGGCTCACTTTGCAACAAAAAAAATTGGGCTCAATTGTGGTCGTAAGTCGAGGAGGGAACGGGGTCCACCACATCCCACCGGTAGCATAAATACTAAATCTCGCTCCTCAAACCTGCTTCTCAAATCTCCTTCCTCATTAATCTGGGTGTTTTTTGCTGGTTGACTAAACGAAAGTGTCCCCTCCCCCACACTCAGTTCTTAATAACTCTTGTCATTTAAATAAGTGGTATAAAACAGATCTGACAAGAAACCTGACATAGACCAGCTAAGACAAAAGACGACATTCGAGCAAGAGCCGTGAATATTAAAGCCATCAATCAGGAAAAAAAGGGTTTTAAAACCACGCAGAACAATGAAATATAAAATTCTTTTCATACCTTTTCATGTCGCAGGCAGGAAAATGATTGCGGAGTGTGGCGATGATTCAATGCTTTGAGAAGAAGAAACGGCAAGGTAAAAGGTTCTTTTTTGGAAGAAAACCGGGGTGGAATTTAACAAGCTGAGGGGAAAAATTTTTGGGAGGGAAGTTATGAGAAGAAAAGGCAGGGAAAGTTGGATCTTCAAAGGCCTAGGTATCTTGGGATAAGGTTGTTTGAAGGGTTGGCTCTCCCCCATAGCATGATTAAGAGCTACGTGAGAAGATAGTCAGGAAGCTGGAGGCTAAAACTTATGAAGAATGTCACAAAAGTGCTTTTTCTTTCTTTTTTTTAAAAAAACATTTTTTATTAATAGATATATACTTGTACATGCAAACCAGAAAAAAATTTCAAGTTAACTGCTATTCAGCTTAGTACAATAAAATTAAATTTGTTAACATTCTTCACTCCGTAAATCAAGATTTAACTATAAGCCAGATACATTTTCTTTGATTGGTGTTTCTCTTGTATGTAGTCTATCCAATGTTTCCAGTCCAACATATATTTTTCATTTGACCGATCCTTCAAATATGCCGATTCCTTTTTTTTGTTGTTAAAGACATTTCACCTCCCATCCAAGAAATGTCAAAGCACCTTTGGGACACCCATGGCTTGGATGACTGAGAATTTTCATAGACATATGAAGAACAGTTGCAGGAATTGGGTATGTCTAGTTTAATGAAAAGAAGGACTAGGGGTGATATAACAGTGTTCCAATATGTCCGGGGCTGCCACAAAAAAGAGGGAGTCAAGCTATTTTCCAAAGCACCTGAAGGCAGGACAAGAAGCAACGGATGGAAGCTAATCAAAGAAAGAAGCAACCTAGAACTAAGGAGAAAATTTTTTGACAGAACAATTTACCAGTGGAACAACCAGCCTCCAGAAGCGGTGACTGCTCCAACACTGGAAGTTTTTAAGAAGAGATCTGACAGCCATTTGTTTAAATGGTTTCCTGCTTGAGCAGGGGGTTGGACTAAGGTGGTTTTTTTAAAATAATTTTTACAAGTTTGCCTGCAATCACCTATGTGTGAGCTGTGTGGCTATATAAATTTGTTTGAGAAAGAATAGAATAGAATAGAATAGAATAGAATAGAGTAGAGTAGAGTAGAGTAGAGTAGAGTAGAGTAGAGTAGAGTAGAGTAGAGTAGAGTAGAGTAGAGTAGAACAGAGTAGAACAGAACAGAACAGAACGGAACGGAACGGAACGGAACGGAACAGAACAGAACAGAACAGAACAGAACAGAACAGAACAGAACAGAACAGAACAGAATAGAATAGAAGCTGGAAGGGATCTTGGAAGTCTTCTAGTCCAGCCCCCCACTCCAGCAGGAAAACCTATACCATCTCAGACAAATGGCTGTCCAGTCTCTTCTTAAAAACCTCCATTGATGGAGCACCCCCAACATCCGGAGGCCATTTGTTCTACTGATTAATTGTTCTCACTGTCAGGAAATTTCTCCTTAGTTCTAGGTTGCTTCTCTCCTTGTTTAGTTTCCATCCGTTGCTTCTTGTCCTGCCTTCAGTGCTCTGGAGAATAGCTGGACTCCCTCTTCTTTGTGGCAGCCCCTCAAATACTGGAGTACTACTATCATTCTCCTCTATTTCTTCTTTTCTTTAGACTAGTCAAGCCTAAATAATAATAAATAAATCTATTTTACCTCCAAGAAGATTCAGAGGGTGAATTCACTATGTTATAATCCAGGGGTGGGCAGCTGTGGCAAACTTAGGATCTGTGGACTTCAACTCCCAGAATTCCTGAGCTACCCATGACATTCTCTCTCTCTCTCTCTCTCTCTCTCTCTCTCTCTCTCTCTCTCTCTCTCTCTCTCTCTCTCTCTCTCTCTCTCTCTCTCTCTCTCTCTCTCTCTCTCTCTCTCTCTCTCTCTCTCATTTTCACAAATATTCAGAAGCAATCCAGCTTCTGAATATTCTGGGCAGTTTACACTTAAAAGCAAGAAGAAGAAACAAATCATAGACCTCTAGAAGAGAAAAGCCAAAAAACAGGGAAAAGTTTAAAATAATATCTATTCAGTAGAAAAAGGGTGGAAAATATAATTGTATGTTCTTCTTTTCTCCGTTCTCTCTTGTATTTCTGTTTCTTATTTTCTATGTTCTTGTTTGATTTGAACATTTTGTTATGATGAAAAACGATATGGATATGGATATAGAGCTATATAGTAAAAGTAGAGATAAGACATAAGTAGATAACAAAAAAGATTAAAAAAAAAACCCCAAACACAACAACCACAAGACTCATCAACTGGCAATACTTATATCCACATTCCCAGGATTTGACTATTAATTGAGCCATATGTCTCATAATGTATCCAAGTGGGTGAGGGACTTCAGATGAAACACGAGAACACAATAAATACTATATTAAATATTAACTGAGCTTGCCAGTTGTTTAAAAAATGAGCATGACAGCATCTGGCGGTAAGGGAATCTGTCTTGAAGACAGAGTTACAGATAGAATATAGAAAGGGAAGAATAAAGAATAAAAAGGGAGAGGAGCTGAAGAGGGGGTGAGTGGATGTCCTGCAAATGGGAATTCCAACTTTTTGGACAAAGGGTTCCATGTCTTTTTTGATGAATGGTATTTTAAAGTTCCTTCCTTCCTTCCTTCCTTCCTTCCTTCCTTCCTTCCTTCCTTCCTTCCTTCCTTCCTTCCTTCCTTCCTTCCTTCCTTCCTTCCTTCCTTCCTTCCTTCCTACTTGATGCTTCTTGTAAGCATATTTTGGCATCTCCTGAAGGAAAAAGGCATAATAAAAATGTGTAACAAAATCTGGAATGGGCGTCATCTTGTGGCAGCAAACTTGTATAACATGGAAGGCCTTAAGAAAACGAAGCACTGAAAAAGAGAGGCTTTACTGCCTGTCACTACAAATTTTCACAGAAACAGAGATAAGAGTTCTTTTTTCCACTGCAGTGTGCTGTTTCCTGACCCAATAAATTCCCAGACATGTGAACTGCAACTCCCAGAATTCCAAGGTGTGATTGTATTCTAGAACTTGAAGTCCACCGATTAGGATTAGTTGAGAAACGCCACTTTGGAGAAATAGGGAGGTGAAATCTTTTGTCATTCAACTGCTCTTGGTCCCCAGTCTCATTAAGCTAGTGGTAAAGGATGATGGGAACTGTGGTTCAGCAATATTCGGAGACCCATGGAGTTTTTCACCCCTTATTTCAGCGGTTCTCAACCTGTGGGTCGTGACCCCATTTGGGGTCGAACGACCATTTCATGGGGGTCGCCAAACAACGCAGTCTGCCATTCCCCCCCCCTTTTCCTTAGCTGTGCTACTCCCTCTTATTCTATTGGCTTTTGAAAGCCAATAGAATAGACTCTCTTGAATAGAGTCTAGTTCTATTGGCTTTCAAAAGCCAATAGGAATTGTCCAGGCTGTCTCTGCCCTGCTGAGCCCGCCAAAAGTCCCAGTCTGCAAACGGTGCTGCAAGTTGTCTGCAGCGAAGGCGAGCTCTCCGGAAGTTTCCACCCCTCCCTGCTGAGAACTACTAAAACTATAAGTAAAAGAGGGCCATGGGTGTGAGGTGGGAGGCTGGTGGGTGCAGGGAGGGTTTTTGGTGCGCGTGGGGCCCGGCGGATGGCTTACCTCCCTTGGGCTGGGCCAGCTGGTGGTCCAGCCCGTGGTCACCCTTCACCGTCGCAGCCGCCCAGGAGCACCTGGGCCTGCCTGCCGCCACCCTGATCGGGCGGTGGCCTACGCCTCGGCTGGCGCAGGGGGCAGCACCACGCATGCATGGGGTAGCACTGCGCATGCGCGATGCAGGTCGTCGCAGCGCGCATGCGCGATGCGGGCTGGGGTCGCTACCTGAAAAAGGTTGAGAACCGCTGCCTTATTTGTTGTTAATCTTTGGATAAATAAGTTCCTCTGGAAATTCTCAAATTAGTAACAAACTTAGTACCAAATTGTGCTCATTTCTCCCATGGGTTCAGGGGACCCAGTTAAACCCAGGCAAAATCAGTAAAGATAGACAGGTACTCTAAAAGAAAAAGTGCTTTGGGTCCTTCTTTCCTTCCTTCCTTCCTTCCTTCCTTCCTTCCTTCCTTCCTTCCCTCCCTCCCTGCTTCCTTCCTTCCTTTTCCTTCCTTTCTTCCTTCCTTCCTTCCTTCCCTCCCTCCCTCCCTCCCTCCCTCCCTCCTTCCTTCCTTCCTTCCTTCCTTCCTTCCTTCCTTCCTTCCTTCCTTCCTTCCTTCCTTCCTAGAATAGCATAGCAATAGTAATAGCAATAGTGCTTAGACTTATATATCGCTTCTATACAATTCTCAAATGAATCTGGCTTCCTCATTCACTTTGCTTGTCATATGGTTGCAAAAGTTGATTGCGTGACCCTGGGACGCTGCAACTGTCATAAATATAAACAAGTTGCCAAGCATGCAAATTTTGATCCCGTGACCATGAGGATGCTGCAAAGGTTGTAAGTGTGAAACATGATCATAAGTGACTTTTTTTCCCCAGTGCTCTTATAACTTTGAACGGTTACTAAATTAAGTCGAGGATTATTTGTGTATGCTCTGCGACTCAGTTCAAAACTCATGAGTTTTAATGAACTAACTGACTGCACCGGCAATGCTCTCTTCCTTCTGATAAATGTATTTAGATGGCCACATTTCTAATTTCAGCTCTGGGCACCCTGCCTGGATGTTCTGCTTTAATTGTGTCTCGTTGCATAACCTCGGTCACTTTGATGTGGCTTTGGTTTATTTATACCCACACCCTCTTAGTAAATAATGATCACTGGTGCAGAAGCTTTTGCAGCTCACAAGAACTGGTTTTATACCTCCTCTTTGGTTGAGTTAAACATCTTTTTTTTTTTAAGTCTCTGGAATACCTTGAGAGTCACTACAGCCATGCTACCTGGGGACTATGGATTTAGGGCAGATTGGCACAGCAGTCTAAGAAGCATGTCTTCCAGCTTTTCCTGGTTGTTCCTGAAGATGATTGAAAGAATCCCATCTTCATGGCAGTTATTTGGAACACAGCCAAGCTGGGGTTCAGTCCAGACTATGGCCATCACAGGCCCCAGTTGGTTAAGAGTGCAGAGGAGAGCACCAAAGATGATGAGGGGTCTGGAGCCTAAACCATACAATGAATAAGGTATAAGGGAATAAGGTAGGTCCTTATTCCTTATTTCCAGTGCTCCAACACTGGAAGTCTTTAAGAAGAAACTGGACAGCCATTTGTCCAAAATGATATAGGGCAGGGGAGGTTTTGCCTTCTCTTTCTGCTCAAGATCCCCATGTACAATTGGTGGGCCACTGTGTGACACAGAATGCTGGACTCGATGGGCTTTGGCCTGATTCAGCATGGCTCTTCTTATGTTCTTATGACTCGTGGACTTCAACTCCCAGAATTCCTGAGCCAGCCATGCTGAGGGGAAAGGGAGAGGTTTCCAAGCTGAGCCATGCTGGCTCAGGAATTCTGGGAGTTGAGGTCCACGAGTCATAAAAGAGCCAAGGTTGCCTACCCCTGGTATAGGGTTACCTGCCTGAGCAGGGGGTTGGACTTGATGACCTCCAAGGTCCCTTCCAACTTTATTATTATTATTATAGATCATCGCACAGTTAGCCAGATATTCAGACTGGATTTGGCATTTTGTCTACCTATCGAGTCCTTACCCAGGACCTGGGATAGGCAGATGTTGTTGTTGTTGTTGTTGTTGTTATTATTATTATTATTATTATTAAAAGGAACCTCAAATAAGAGGAAAAGCAAAAGAGAGAGAGGGAGAGAGAGAGAGAGGGAGGGAGGGAGGGAGAGAGAGAGAAAGAGAGAGAGAGAGAGAGAGGGAGAGAGAGAGAGAGAGAGAGAGAGAGAGGGAGAGAGGGAGAGAGAGAGAGAGAGAGAGAGGGAGAGAGGGAGAGAGAGGGAGAGAGGGAGAGAGGGAGAGAGAGAGAGAGAGGGAGAGAGAGAGAGAGAGAGAGAGAAATGGTTTTGTGGTGCTCCAACAGAATGGTGATTCAGGTGGGCTGAAAACTTCAAGGTTTTATTTGGGGGAGAAGAATGAATTTCATTTTGTCTCTGTGGCCTTCAGGATGTCAGCTGGAACTATTGCAAGAGATGGTCTATAAACACAGGATCATTTCTTCCTTGTTTTGGGAAAGACGAGAGAATTAAGTTGGATTTTTCAGAAGAGATTGGTTGAATGTACATTCTGAACATACCACACAGTTGCCTGAGCATCGTTAATTTCGACATGGACACAATCAAAAGACAGATTGAACTAATTTGTCCATCCTGAAGGTAGGCGTTGATAAAAGAAATGGAGATTTCAGCCAGATGCTATTTCTACCTCTTTTATACAAACTTTCATCTCACATCTGTTTCCGCTTCTGATGCCCAAAGCCTGATCAGACAAGCTGCTAGACTCCTACCATCTAACTTACAGAATTAAACAGAGTTGGAAGGGATATTGAAGATCTTCCTGTCCAGCCCACTCTTCAAGCAAGATACCATTCCAGACAAATGGCTGTCCAATCTTTTCTTGAAAACCTCCATTGACGGAGCACCCACAACTTCTGGCATTTGGTGTCACTGGAAAGCCTGTAGCCTTTAAAGTAGCATTTAAGAGTCTAGGCCAGGGGTCTTCAAACTTAGCCCTTGAAGTCCACAAGTCATAAAAGGGCCAAGTTTGAAGACCCCTGGTCTAGGCCATCCTGTCGAATAGACTGAGAATAACTGGAGGTGAAGATAGTCACCTGGAAGAGCCAGAGGAAGGAGGCTGTTGAAGCAACACTCTGCACCATGGTTTCACTGTTTAGAAACTGACCTCATGTTGTTTTGAAGGGGGTTTTATGCTCAAACAAAGCTCAGTGTAGAAGAACAGGCAGAGCCTGGGGGTGGGGGAGTCGAGAGGAATCAACCTAGAATTGTTATGCTCCCACAAACGGTCTAAAGTCCAATCTTTCTTGAATTCCATTAACTCTTATCTAGTGCCAATTTAAGCCATCAATCAGAATAGAGCTGGGAGGGACCTTGGAGATCTTCTAGTCCAACCCCCTGCCCAGGGGTCTTCAAACTTGGCCCTTTTATGACTTGTGGACTTCAACTCCCAGAATTCCTCAGCCAGCGTGCCTGGCTAAGAAATTCTGGGAGTTGAAGTCCACAAGTCATAAAAGAGTCATGTCTGAAGACCCCTGCCCTAGACCATTTCAGACAAGTGACTGTCCAGTCTCTTCTTAAAAACCTCCAGTGATGATGCACCCACAATATCTGATGGCAAGCTGTTCCACTGGTTAATTGTCCTCACTGTTAGGAAGTTTCTCCTTAATTTAGTGCTGATCATTAGCTGGGTATAGGCATGAGCAATAAATTAGCTTATTTATGGAACTTCACATGCAGTCCTGATTCTTTGTGCCTGATCCACTCCTTTGAAATCCTCTGTGCAGCTGCCACAGGAAGCTCCCAAAAATGCTGTTGTGCAGAAGACAAAGTGCTAATTGCAAGCTAATATATACCAAAAAGGAAACAACTCATAAATCTAAATAATTGATACACGGTAGCACATGATTGGACACCCTGGTGCCTTTTATCTATGTTTCACTTCAGTATCCAATTTAATGTGATATTGATTCCAAGACTAATGTAATAATAGAAGAGGATAGTAGAAGATAATGCAATAATCTTTGATAAAAAGTAAGCGAAAGCATTTGAAAACATTTAAAGGGGGGGAGTGCAAAACTGTGCAGGGACTATATATGAATGTACATTTCCTGGCTTTCTTACCGCAGCACCAATTTCCTTCTATTTGTCTTTCCATGGGATTTAAGGGGTGACAATACCAGGAAAAACAAAATATCTACCTACCGGTAGCAACAAAAGAACTGCAAGAACACTGAGATTCTTACAATCCATTGATATGAGGGAGACCCCACTTGGAATATTGCATCAAATTTTAGTGTCAACGCTGCTAACATCGGATGTTCTTGCTTTGACAACATGTGGAGATGCAGCCATTTTCCTTCTAATGTTTTACTCTTAGAATTAGAGTTAGAATTAGATGATACTGGGGTGGGAGGAGGAGGAATGTGCATGGGAGTTTAGTTAGACATAACAATATTGTAATTAGTGTGAGACCCAAGGTTTTTTTTTTGAAATAAGAGATGATAACAAATGGGGGTTGAAGAAGTGGAGGGAAAGCCTGTATTTCAAACTAATTGGAGAATGTGATTTATGACTGTTAATTAGAGGAGGGAATTGTGCTTTGATATTATGTGCTGAGGGGAGGGGAATTCAGATTTTGGCTTTGACTATGTATGTGCCGATGCTATGCTACTCAAATAAAGATTCTTTAAGGTAAACAATGCCTCGGAGTTCTTTGAAGAGTTTCATCTGTCGGAACCATGACATTTAGTTGCCACGATATAAAGAAGATTTTGAGACTCTAGAACAGTGATGGCAAACCTTTTAGAGACCGAGTGCTCAAACAACAACCCAAAACCCACTTATTTATCACAAAGTGCCAGGGCCGCATCAGTGTGGTGCCCTCGGGGGGGCATGGGGGTGTGGCTCACTGGGTGGGTGTGGCCCACTGGGTTGGCATGGCTGCAATTGTCACGGCAGACTGGGTGAGCATGGCTGGGGTGAGCAGGGCCACCTCAATGTTGCTCATGGGGGGACGCCTGTGGGGGCCGGGCAGGGTTGGGGGAGATCCAGGGGTTCTCTGACAGGTGGGGCAGTGGGCAGGAGGCCCAGCATAGATGGGGGGAGGCACACAGTCCTAATTGGGACTGGGGGACCATGGCACCAATGAGGATCCGGCTTTCCCTGCTCGGGGTGGCCTTTGGCTTGCTGGGTGTGGGCGCACTCTACCACCTCTACTCAAGTTTGCTAGCTGGCCGCTTCACCTCCTTTGTGCTGGGTGGGGCTGCTGCTGCAGGCGGCGGCCTAATGGACCTGTGCAAGCCACTGGCAGCGGCGGCACAGGTGCCCACAAAGAGGGCTCTAAGTGCCGCCTCTGGCACACGTGCCATAGGTTCGCCACCACTGCTCTAGAAAGAGTACAGAGAAGAGCAGCAAAGATGATTAGGAGATGATTAAGAGACTGGAGGCTAAAACATATGAAGAACAGTTGCAGTGATTTGGTATGTCTAGTTTAATGAAAAGAAGGACCAGGGATGACATGATAGCAGTCTTCCAATAGCTCAGGGGTTCCCACAAAGAAGAGGGAGTCAAGCTGTTCTCTAAAGCACCTGCAGGCAGGACAAGAAACAAAGGATGGAAACTAATCAAAGAGAGAAGCAACCTAGAACTAAGGAGAAACAGTTAGAACAATTAACCAGTGGAACAACCTGCCTCCAGAAGCGGTGAATGCTCCAACACTGGAAGTTTTTAAGAAGAGACTGGACAGCCATTTGTCTGGAATGGTGTAGGGTTTCTTGCTTGAACAGGGGGTTAGACTAGAAGATCTTCAAGGAACCTTCCAATTCTGTAGTCTGTTATTCTTTTCTCCTTTGGAAGACATTTTGGAAAAGAAAAAAAGAGGTCTACCACCCATAGGATTTTGAGCCTGCTCTTAACACCTCCAATGCCCAAATCTTTTCATGAGGAGAAAGTAGACCAAAAGGAGATGCAATCCATGGCCTCTGCTCTTTGTGGAAACTTGGACACTAGACTCTGGGCTGCGGAATTCTGGGAGTTGCATTCCACTTATCTTAAAGTTGCTAAGGTAGGAATGCTCTGGTTTAGAACAGCGGTTCTCAACCTATGGGTCGTGACCTCATTTGGGGTCAAACGACCGTTTCGCGGGGGTCGCCGGACACTGCGGTTCGCCATTTTGGTTTTTTTTAATTTTTTTTATTTTAAAATTTTTTTTTATTTTTTTTTTTGTCGCATGTGCTCCGTGCATGCGCGGTTTGGGCCATCGCACGTGCGCCGCGCATGCGCGGATCGGCTCATCGCGGTCCGCCATTTTTTTAAAAAAATTTTATAATTTTTTTTTCATCGCGTGCGCGCCGCACATGCGCGGTTTGGCCCGTTATGCGCGTGCCACGCACGCGCGGATCGGCCCATCACGCTCTGCCATTTTTTTTTTAATTTTTTTTTTATTTTTTTTTCATCGCGCGCGCGCCAGGCATGCACGGATCGGTCCGTTGCGCGCGCGCACCCGGGTCAGGGTCACGGCACGCATGGGCGGCGCAAGTGGGGTCTCAACCTGAAAAAGGTTGAGAACCACTGGTTTAGAAGCTGACTTTGCCAGGGGACCATATAATTTTTCTTAATAATAAATAAATAAATATCAAAGTAGAATCGTTTAAAGTGAGATTAGTTAGCTTGCGGTTATATTTGGAGATTTGACCCATTGTCTTAACAGACCACATGAGCAAGACCATTGCATTAAGACTCACAATGGCTTATTTAATGACCGTTCAAAGTTACAACGGCACTGAAAAAAAGTGAAGAATGACTGTTTTTCACAGTTACGACCCTTGCAGCATCCATCCCCCCTTCCCCCGGTCATGTAATCCAAATTCAGACATTTGGCAACTGACTCCTATTTATGACGGTTGCAGCGTCCCAGGGTCATGTGATCCCCTTTTGTGACCTTCTGACAAGCAAAGTCAACGGGGAAACCTAAACCCTTTTAGCAACTGTGACTTAACAACTGCAGTGATTCTCTTAACAACTGTGGCAAGAAAGGTTGTGAAATGGGGCTAAGCTCCCTTGACAACTATCTTGCTTAGTAACAAAAATCTTGGGTTCAACTGTGGCCGTAAGTTGAGGACTTTGTTGTTGTTGTTAGTTGCGCAGTTGTGTCTGACCCATCGCGACCCCACGGACAACGTTCCTCCGGGCCTTCCTGTCCTCTAACATCTTCTGGAGTCCATTTAAGCTCACACTTAACTGCTTCAGTGACTCCATCCAGCCATCTCCTTCTCTGTTGTCCCCTTCTTCTCTTGCCCTCCATCTTTCCCAGCATTAGGCTCTTCTCCAGTGAGTCCTTCCTTCTCATTAGGTGGCCAAAGTACTTGAGTTTCAACTTCAGGATCTGGCCTTCTAAAGAGCAGTCAGGGTTGATCTCCTCTAGGACTGACCGGTTGGATCGCCTTGCATTCCAGGGGACTCGCAGGAGTCTTCTCCAGCACCAGAGTTCAAAGGCCTCCATTCTTTGGCGCTCAGCCTTTCTGATGGTTCAACTTTCACAGCCATACATTGCAAATGGGAAAACCATGACCTTGACAATATGGACTCTTTTTGGCAGGGTGATGTCTCTGCTTTACCTGCATAGTTTCCTAGTATGGCCATACCAGATGCAGGACTCCTCTTTTGGGATCCTTGCTTTAACACCTCCTGCATGACCATACTGTAGAATTGGGAGGCAGGTCATTGGAAAAACAGGGGTTTTCCCCGTCCCTATTTACAACTGTCTCAGTAGTAAAATGTATGGCTATGGGAAATATTTCATAAGGAAGGTGTTAACTTCTAAACAACCCTACCTGAAGCCATTCACTTCTGTTTCTCAGTTGCCACACAAATGGAGGGAGGGAGGATTGGTTTAGCTATGCTGTGCCAAATACAACAGAAGATGGCTCCCGTGGGAACCAAGGTCATCTCCCACAGGTGTTGGGTGACAACAGAGGCAATACCTAAGAAGGCCGCCAGCTGTATTAATTGGTCAACATGATCTGTGACGCTTGTGGGGGGTGGGAAAGGGAAGCATTTATTCTTTTTATTATACTATCTGAGGGAATTTGGTTAGAGTTGGTTTTGCACTGAGAGTGCCGATATGATGTATGCAATAAAGGAATACTTTGAGGAAACTTTGAGCCCTGGAGTCCTGGTTGATTGGGTTCGTTACTCGGAACCTTAACAGAAGGCTGAGCACCGAAGAACTGATGCTTTCAAATTGTGGAGTTGGAGAAGACCCTGGAAGAGTCCCTTGGACTGCAAGGAGATCCAATCAGTCAATCCTAAAGGAAATCAATCTTGACTGTCCTTGGGAAGGACAGAGACTGAAGCTGACACTCAAGTTCGTTGGCCACCAAATGAGAAGAAAAGATTCATTGGAGAAGAACCCTGGTGTTGGAAAGAAGGAAGGCAAAATGAGAAGGGGATGACAGAGGATGAGAGGATTGGACAGTGTCATCAACACAGTGGGCATGAATTTGAGAGCCGTGGTGGCGCAGTGGTTAGAATGCAGTATTGCAGGCAAACTCTGCCCACAGCTAGGAGTTTGATCCTGTCCGGCTCAAGATTGACTTAGCCTTCCATCCTTCTGAGGTCGGTAAACGGAGGATCTAGATGGTTGGGGGCCATATGCTGACTCTGTAAACTGCTTAGAGAGTACCATAAAGCACTATGAAGTGGTATATAAGTCCACTCCTCACAGTCACCCATGCCCTTGTCACCTCGAGATTCGACTACTGTAATGCTCTCTGCATGGGGCAACCTTTGAAGAATGTCCGGAGACTGCAGGTAGTCCAGAATGCGGCCGCGCGAGCCGTCTTGGGTCTCCCAAGACATGCTCATATTATTCCAGCCCTCCATGAGCTGCACTGGCTACCAATCGGTCTCCGAACACAATTCAAAGTGTTGGTTATGACTTATAAAGCCCTTTATGGCAATGGACCAGGATACTTGCGGGACCGTCTTCTGCCTCATGAATCCCAGCGACCGGTTAGGGCACATAGGGTTGGCCTAGGGTCCCATCTATTAGGCAATGTCATCTGGCGGGGCCTAGGGCAAGGGCCTTCTCCGTCACTGCCCCAGCCCTCTGGAACCAGCTTCCCACAGAGGTTCGCACTGCTTCCTCCCTCCTAGTTTTCTGGAAATTATTGAAGACTTATTTATGCCGGCAGGCTTGGGGCATATGAATTGTACTCTGCCCCTGGGCCTAGGAATGTCCCTCCATCAGTGACTGTCTGTTGATTATGATGGTTTGTTGTATGAATGTGTTTCGGATTGAATGAATGTGTTTTAGATTAGATGGTTGATTGTTGTTGGTGAATTAAATTTTATTGTATTATTGTTGTAAGCCGCCCTGGGTCTCAGGAGAAGGGCAGCATAGAAATTTAAATAAAGTAAAGTAAAGTAAATGTTATTGCTAACTGCAGGAGACAGGGGAGGACGGGGGAGTCTGGCATTCTGTGATCCATCCAGTGGTGGGATTCAGCCAGTTTGCACCACTTCGGCAGAACCGGTAGCTAATTTTTTGTTGCCCAGGCCCAGAATGGACTTCTGGAAGTGGCACCCACACAGAGAACCGGTTGTTCACATATTTGAATCCCACCACTGGATGCGTGGGGTTGCAAAGAATTAAACATGACTTAGGGATTGAACAGCAACCAATTTCCAAACGCTTTTTGGAGGGATAGGATGTGATTTTTACAGAGGAATAGAAAAGAGGAATAAAAAAGAAAGCCCATATTATTCCCCTCTTGATTGCTGTGCGGATCCCTATTCCTCGCCTCCCTCCCCCTATTCACTGAGGATGCATACAATGGTGCTCAAAAGCGAAATCAAAAGTTTTTTTGAAGTGCGCTACCCTTCCATTCTGGCTTTGTTCTCCCTTATCAAAGCAAGCCTTCTTACAGAGTTATTTTCCAATTTGACTGCTCTCTCATCTAAAACAAATTAAGCCCCCCAGCACTGTCTCTGGACTTCCCACTGCTCTGACAAATGAAACGTGCTTGATGATACTGAAATTCTTTTCCATCTGAATTAAGAGACACAGGATGATAGTTTTAAACAGATTCAAAGCTCAGCTAAGCTATGTCTAGTTTAACGAAGAGAAGGATGAGGGGGGACATGATAGCAGTGTTCCAATATCTCAAGGGCTGCCCCAAAGAAGAGGGAATCAAGCTATTTTCCAAAGCACCTGAAGGCAGCACAAGAAGCAATGGGTGGAAACTAATCAAGGAGAGAAGCAACCTAGAACTAAGGAGAAACTTCCTGACAGTGAGAACAATTAACCAGTTGAACAACCTGCCTCCAGAAGTGGTGAATGCTCTAACACTGGAAGTTTTTAAGAAGAGACTGGACAGCCATTTGTCTGAAATGGTATAGGGTTTCCTGCCTGAGCAGGGGGTTGGACTAGATGACCTCCAAGGTCCCTTCCAACTTTATTATTATTATTATTATTATTATTATTATTATTATTATTATTATTATTATTATTATTATTATTATTATTATTATTATTATTATTATTATTATTATTATTATTATTATGCCATCCAAAATGTATTTTTTTTTAAAAAAAAAGATGCACATGGAATGATTTGCCCTGGTGGGACCATTAATTTTTAATTCACTAATCAGTTAAAAGGGGATGAGGGTTCAGTACAGACTCTTTATGAATTGCCCTTGAATATCTAAAATATCTAGAATCAGAGGGCTGGAAGGGACCTGGGAGGTCTTCTAGTCCAACCCCTGTTCAAAACAGGAGTCCTTATACCAGTGGTTCTCAACCTTTCTCAGGTTGAGACCCCACTTGGCCCACCCATGCGCGCCGCGACCCCGACCCGGGCGCGCGTGCGCGTGCGCGCCAAAATTTTTTTTAAAAAACATTTAAAAAAATCCCCAAAAAAACAAAATGGCGGCCGCGACGGGCGGATCTGTGCATGTGCGGATCGGCCCGTCGCATTGCGCACATCCGCCCGTCGCGGGCCGCCATTTTGTTTTTATTTTATTTTTTTTAAATTTTTTTAATTTTTTTTTATTTTTTTTCTGGCCGATGGGCGGATCTGAGTGTGCGCGGCGCGCGCGCGCCAAAAAAAATAAAAAAAATAAAAAATAAAAAAAATAAAAATAAAAAAAAACAAAAACAAAATGGTGGCCGGCGGTGCCTGGCGACCCCCGCGAAATAGTCGCGCGACCCCAAATGGGGTCGTGACCCCAAGGTTGAGAACCACTCCCTTATACCATTAAATCCCTTAAGGGATCCCAGCGATAACTGCATGCCTATTTTAACTTTGATCAAATAAACCAGCTTTATGTTCCTTGTTCTAGAGCACCTGTAAGGGAAAAAAAAAAGATTAAAAAGTGGGGTGGTCCACTTTCCGCGCTTGATTCCTGTGGTATGTAGATATCCAATTTGCAAATTAAATGAGGAAGGGATTAATAGATGCCAAACATTTAAATGAAGTACTGTGCAAATAATACTGGGATAAATAAACAAAGCCTCTTTCAGAAGTTTTAAAGCAGCTGCACCTTTTGCAAAACTTACTGGCCTGCTTGAAAACAATCTATCCCTGGTTATTTGTGTTTGCTTGCACAGTTTTGTTTTTGTTTTGTTTTACTCTCAGGGAGTGTGCACCCTTGCCTCCTGGGGCAGTTTTGAAAGCAGCCATGATAATAATGCAAGTGAGGAGACTGCAAAGCACTTTAATAATAATAATAATGATGATAAAGTTGGAAAGGACCTTGGAGGTCATCTAGTCCAACCCCCTGCTCAGGCAGAAAACCCTATACCATTTCGGACAAATGGCTGTCCAGTCTCTTCTTATAAACTTCCAGTGTTGGAGCATTCACCGCTTCTGGAGGCAGGTTGTTCCACTGGTTAATTGTTCTAACTGTCAGGAAGTTTCTCCTTAGTTCTAGGTTGCTTCTCTCTTTCCATCCGTTGCTTCTTGTCCTGCCTTCAGGCACTTTAGAAAATAGCTTGATTCCCTCTTCTTTGTGGCAGCCCCTGAGATATTGGAAGACTGCTATCATGTCCCCCCTCGTCCTTCTCTTCGTTGAACTAGACATACCCAATTCCAGCAACAGTTCCACACTTGGAATACTGCATCCAGTTTTGGTCACCGCAATGTAAAAAAGATTTTGAGACTTTAGAAAGAGTATAGAGAAGAGCAACAAAGATGATTAGGGGACTGGAGGCTAAAGCATAAGGAATGGCTGCTGGAATTGGGTATGTCCAGTTTAATGAAGAGAAGAATGAGGGGGGACATGATAGCAGTGTTCCAATATCTCAAGGGCTGCCCCAAAGAAGAGGGAGTCAAGCTATTTTCCAAAGTGCCTGAAGGCAGGACAAGAAACAACGGATGGAAACTAATCAAGGAGAGAAGCAACCTAGAACTAAGGAGAAACTTCCTAACAGTGAGAACAATTAACCAGTTGAACAACCTGCCTCCAGAAGCAGTGAATGCTTCAACACTGGAAGCTTTTAAGAAGAGACTGGACAGCCATTTGTCTGAAATGGTATAGGATTTCTTGCCGGAGCAGGGGGTTGGACTAGATGACTTCCAAGGTCCCTTCCAACTTTATTATTATTATTATTATTATTATTATTATTATTATTATTATTATTATTATTATTATTATTATTATTATTAATTAACACTTAATAAGGACTAAAGTTGAAGAAAAACCTAACTATGCTTCATATAGAAATTATGTAACTGATTTTGTAGCAAAGAGTTGAAGAGCAATGAGGATAAAATCCTGCCCTATATATGGATTTTTTTAAATCTTTGTTCACTTCCCAGAGTTCTTTAGTAGTTGAGTGGCTATATATACACACGTACAAGATTAATATAAATTAAAATAATAATTGGCACCCTTTTTCTGGCTTAGAAATAGGCTTAGTTATTCTTGGAGACTGAGGAAAAGCTATTATTTATTTTCTTGGGAAGTCTGGTATTTGAAAATTTTAATAGTTCTATGGCTGGATTATCTCTATATTATCCATGAAATTTGGTGCTATGGGACAAGACCACCACTTGTTTTACCAACTGCATTGTTTTAGGTAAAGCCTGAAGTACCGTCCTGTATGAGGACAAGCAGATAGATCCTGCGGATGGGGTCAAGAGAGGAATCAGCCTGGAGTTGTTACATTACTACAAACAGCTCAAGACACAAACCCTCTTGAATTCCATTAACTCTTATCTAGCTCCAATTTAAGATCGACCATTAGTTGACTAGATTCTTGTGTATAGGCGTAAGCAATAAATCAGCTTCCATGGAAATTATCGGGTGATCCTGATTCACTGTGTCTGATATGTCTGGAGCTCCACTTGCAAGAAAAGGATGTTCTTTATAGAACATGTTGAATGATGGAACTCCCATCTTTCATGTGATGTGGTGATGGCCACCAATTTATCTGGTTATTAAAATGGGAATGGATGGATTCATGGAAGATAGGGCTACCAATGGCTTTGTTGTTGTTAGTTGCGAAGTCGTGTCCGACCCATCATGACCCCATGGACAGCGTTCCTCCAGGCCTACCTGTCCTCTACCATCTTCTGGAGTCCATGTAAGCTCATGCCTACTGCTTCAGTGACTCCATCCAGCTACCTCATTCCCTGTCGTCCCCTTCTTCTGTTGCCCTCAATCTTTCCCAGCATTAGGACCTTCTCCAATGAGTCCTTCTTTCTCATTAGGTGGCCAAAGTACTTGAGTTTCAACTTCAGGATCTGGCCTTCTAAAGAGCGGTCAGGGCTGATCTCTTCTAAGACTGACCGGTTGGATCGCCTTGCAGTCCAGGGGACTCGCTGGAGTCTTCTCCAGCACCATAGTTCAAAGGCCTCAATTCTTTGGTGCTCAGCCTTTCTTATGGTCCAACTTTCACAGCCATACATTGCAAATGGGAAAACCATGGCATTGACTTTACGTACTTTTGTTGGCAGGGTGGTGTCTCTGTAGCCAATGGCTACAAGTCTAATTCCTGAATGATGGGCAGCATAGAGGCATGCCATGGGTGTGTGTGTCCCAAGGAAAGATGCAACTATTGGGGTCAAACTCTGCTGATTTGCACAAAAATGGGGAGAGGGCTTCACTATCGTATCTGGAAGGGCCCTGCCTGACACATTCTGATCTACCCACTGATCGTCCCACTCATTCTAATTTTATCTCTGTCAGCAAGGCCTTGAAGGCTCCTGTATTATTTCAAAAACCTGGACAACTTATTTGATGAGAACTGATTGCAGGGGAGGAAAAGATACTTTGTCAGCTTGACATCTAAAAATAAAACAAGAGAACCAGGAGATAGATTTAAGTAAACACCATCCTTCTATATTTTTAAAAAAGCTCTTGATTGAAACAGTGTGATGCAGATTATGCAAGTTTTAAGGAGCTCCCGCCCATTTAGGGGTGCTGAGACTCCTCCACAAATGAGGCCTAAAATCCGTGGAGACTTTTAAGTTCTTTTCTTTTGGAGACTTTTGTTTATTAGAAGGATTTTGGTAGAAGGAAGGGAAGAAGGAAGGAGGAGCAGAAAGAAGAGCAAATGAGAATCACCAAGAACTTGACGAAATGTTCAGCTGCATTTGAAGAGCAGCGGTTGAGAGTCTAAGTATATGGTATCAAAGGGGCTGTGCGCCAGAGTGAATAGGACTCAGTGAAGACATTAAAACACTTATAAAGGAGAATATTTGTAGCTCAGGGTTGAAATGAGGGATCCTGGATGCTGTCTGAGCTTGGCTGTTTTCTTGCAGGTGTTTAATTACCCAAAGAAGGTAACATCATTAGTGCTGGAGATCCCAGCAAATGTTTGAGAAATCTGGGTACAGGGATGACCTTTTAAAGGGGATCTTGGTGGTCTCTGAAATTGATTGTTTTCTTGCAATGTTTCATTACCCAAACTAATTAGCATCATCAACCCTTGTTGTTAGTTGCGAAGTCGTGTCCGACCCATCATGACCCCATGGACAACGTTCCTCCAGGCCTTCCTGTCCTCTACCATCTTCTGGAGTCCATTTAAGCTCACGCCTACTGCTTCAGTGACTCCATCCAGCCACCTCCTTCTCTGTCGTCCCGTTCTTCTATTGCCCTCCATCTTTCCCAGCATCAGGCTCTTCTCCAGTGAGTCCTTCCTTCTCATTAGGTGGCCAAAGTATCTGAGTTTCAACTTCATCAACCCTAACCAACCTCAAAGAGCACCAAAGACCTCTCATTAAAACTCTTCTTTTGAATTTCCACCTTCCAGATATTTTATCTCCACTAGGAGCTAGGTCTGCATTGTGTCTTTTGTGAGCCTTATACAAGCCACAGTGACAACTGGTGGCCACGGGTAGGAGAATACAGCGGCCAATATCCACATCTTTGGAATAATTCATTCAAGAGTATCAATAAAAAGTGAATGGCAACCAGAGTCAGAAGAGGGGATGAGCACGAAGGAATGGATTTTGGTTATTTTCATTTGTTCTCCTTTCTCCTCCACCAAAACCCTTCTAATAAACAAAAGTCTCCCAAAACCCTTCTAATAAACAAAAGTCTCCAAGAGAAAAGATTATAAAAGATTCCATAGATTTTAGGCCTCATCAGTTGAGAATTCTCAGAACATCCTAAATAGGTAGATAGAAGCTTCTTAAAACTTAGTACAATCTTTACAGGCATTCACACGTTGGGTCAAAAAAAAAAATCAAGATGGGGGTTGTGGCTGTGGCTGAAGTCTTCCCCTTTTTTATAAATGTTGCCCTTCCTTCCTTCCTTCCTTCCTTCCTTCCTTCCTTCCTTCCTTCCTTCCTTCCTTCCTCCCTTCCTCCCTCCCTCCTTTCTTTCCTTCCTTCTCCCCCTCTTTCTTCCCTCTTTCTCTTCTCTTCTCTTCTCTTCTCTTCTCTTCTCTTCTCTTCTCTTCTCTTCTCTTCTCTTCTCTTCTCTTCTCTTCTCTTCTCTTCTCTTCTTTTCCTTCCCCTCCCCTCCCCTCCCCTCCCCTCTCCTCTCCTCTCCTCTCCTCTCCTCTTTTCACTAAGCTATTGTCCAAATATCCATAATGGTCCAAGTTCCCATTATACATTCCCACCAAACTTGCTATGAACCCCAGATACCCCTTATAGCTATTATGGCGATCTTTAGTAACCCAAAGGATGGTTTTCTTAACACTAGACCAAGGAATCCATCCAGGACTTAAGTCCAGGTGTGGCAATGCTTGAGTCTTATGGAAAACAACATGGAATGGTTAAAAAAGTGGATCGCTTTGCTGTTGAGATACTGCACGGAGCAGGGAGTTAGACTATTTATTTGTTAAATTTACTTGCAACCTATCTTGCCATAGGGCTACTTTAGCATCTAGATACTCCTTAGCTCTAGGATTCTTGAGCCTAGACTGGCTTTGTTGCTCTTGTTGAATTGTTAAACAAGGGGTGAGTGAGATTCCTAATGCCAATGTCCTGGTCACTCCGAGTTTTTCCAAACATGGCCCTGTCTTGGTTTAGTTTACTTGTTTGGTTGTTGAGGTTCTTGCCTTAATCACACTAATGGGGTTATCCAGTGCTTTTTTTCTTAATAATAATAATAATAATAATAAAAAAGTGCCGGAACTCACACACGTCATACAACCCACCTTGCCTACCCTACAAGGTTCCATCCAAAAAAGGTGCCGGAACTCCGTTCTGGGTGTTCTATGAGAAAAAAAGCCCTGGGGTTATCCTACATGTGCAGGTCTTAACTGTACCTAGGGCTTAATTCAGTTTTGATCATTTACTTGTTTTTTTTCAAAGAGAATATGAATAAATGAGGAAAGATTAATTCAGCATCTACCTGTTCATTTGCCAGGAAGGGCAAGCAATCTGGGGAGATTCTTGCATTATAAGTAGAGCACACTAAAGCTGCTAAGTTGGATCTTTCACAAGTCATTGTAATTGCTTGCATCTGTCAGTTGGGTTGCTAGATAAATTTGAACCTAGAACATAGAATTGTAGGGCTGGAAGGGACCTTGGAGATGTTCTACTCCACGGGAGTCAAAGTCGCCGTGTCACGCGACGTGTTGCAATGTATTGTGACCTTTTTTTTTTGCATTGCCGGAGCTGGGGTGGGTGCAGCCTCCATGTGATGCAACCGGCCCACGGGCCAGCAGGTTGATACCCCTGTTCTAGTCCAACCCCTTGCTCAAAGCAAGAGATCTGTCAGAATCCAATTATATTTCATCTCTAGTTATCGACTATGGAAAACCCCATTTCTGCCCTCTCTGGATTCTGTCATACGATGAAGGGAAGGGGGGGGTGAACAAAGGGGTTTTATGGCCCTCACTTCCTTCGGTACAACTTCAAAGAGATTGAATGTGGATACCACCAACAGGACTAAAGCACAACAATGGGGCCATCAGCTTTCATCTACTCCTCTCTGAAGTCTCCCTTCCACCGACAGTGAGGAAAAAGGGGGTGGAAATGTAACGCCTGGGATTGTCACTGGAAAGATGGTGGGGTGGGGCTGCTGGGGACCCCTTAAAACCTTGAACCGTAGGGCTTGGGC
Source organism: Bothrops alternatus (assembly GCA_034064705.1). Taxonomy (NCBI): domain Eukaryota; kingdom Metazoa; phylum Chordata; class Lepidosauria; order Squamata; family Viperidae; genus Bothrops; species Bothrops alternatus. Next base: position 1,931,539 of record JARGCV010000089.1, read on the forward strand.
TCCAGGTCCTGTCTAGAACGCCTGCAACCATTTTCTCTTCAACCAGGATGCCTGTTGGAAGAAATATTCCAAGAGTTCAGTCTTCTTCTTCTTTTTTTTTAAATTATAAAAAATATTTATTATTAGGTAAACATTTGTACATGTAAACAAAGAAAAAATTCAAGTTAAATGCCATTCAACTTAATACAATCATTTTAAATTTGTAGACCTTCTTCACTCCGTGTATCCAAGTTTAACTATAAACCAACTACATTTTAAAAAATTGTAACTTTCACTTCTTTTCAGATCAATCCAGTGGATATCCGGCAAACAAGTCATCTTATTAAAATTAATAATTTTCATGTCGATATGCCCTTCCCTCTATCAAGTACATTCTTAGTCTATTTGATATATACCTTCCAATAATCAATAGATAAATATGGAGGCTACATATTTTCATGTATGGTGGACATGTAGAAAAATCAAAGCCTTCTGGAGAAAAATATGGTGGACACTCCAAACCATTTTGAAAAAGCGTATTGAATTTCTACCTCAGGTGTTTTTGTTAGGGATCATAAAAGACTGCACTACCACAGAGACGAACTTAATTCTGAACTTGATCACAGCAGCGAGACTGTTGGTGGGACAATACTGGAGGAAGCCAGAAATACCACCTATAGAAGAATGGACTTTGAAAGTAATAAATTTGGCAGAAATGGCTAAAATATCGGCATACTTGAAGGATCGTTCAAATGAACAATATATGATAGAAGAGTTCAGTCTTCTTAAGATGCCAAGTGGGGTGGGTCCTTACAAGATCTTATACCATCCCGGTTGTCCAGTTTATTTTTGAAACCCTCCAGTGATGGAGCACCCACAACATCAGGAGGCAAGCTATTCCATTGATGAATAGTTCTTACTGTCAGAAAATGTCTTCTTAGTTCTAGGTCGTATCTTTTTTTAACAAGCTTTCACCTCACTTCTTGTCCTGCCCTCTGGAGCTTTGGCGAATAAGTCAATCCCCTCTTCTCTGTGAAGTACTGGAAGACGGCTACCATGTCACCCCTAATCTTTCTCTTCAACAGACTAGACATACCGAGTTGCCTCAATTGTTTGTCATATGATTTAGTCTCCAGACCTTTTATTATTTTGTTGTACTTCTCTGCACACTTTTCTAGGGCAAGGGTCTTCAAACTTGGCCCTTTTATGACTTGTGGACTTCAACTCCCAGAATTCCTCAGCCAGCATGCCTGGCTGAGGAATTCTGGGAGTTGAAGTCCACAAGTCATAAAAGGGCCAAGTTTGAAGACCCCTGTTCTAGGGCACTGGTGGCGAACCTATGGCACGGGTGCCAGAGGCAGCACTCAGAGCCCTCTCTGTGGGCATGCGCACCATCATCCCAGTCCTAGGCCTTCAGCTGGGTTTTATAAAACCTTTTCGCTTTAGGCCTCCACCACCATGTACACAAAAAAAAAAAAGGTTCAACCAGTCAATTTCAACTTCTTGCAGGGGAAAAAAAGATCTCGTAAAGTTGGAATTGATTGATTGAACTTTTTTAGTCCCACCCAGTCTGCCATTACCACCGCAGCCATGCCCACCCAATGGGCCATGCCCACCCAATGGGCCACACCCACCTGGCACTCGAGAATGCATAAGTGGGTTTTGGGTTGCAGTTTGGGTGCTCAGTCTCTAAAAGGTTCACCATCACTGTTCTAGGGCCTCAGCCTCTTTTCTGTATCATGGTGACCAAATTTATTTCCAGTCATTTAATATTTTCCTCCTCCTATCCCATTACAAATTACCTTGTGGTGCCAAAGGTTGGGAGGACTTTCGGAGTTAAATGTAAAATCTGAAACACACTTCTGAGATACCCCCAAACCTATACATTCAGAATTAGTCTGTATTTGGGAATAATTATATGACCGAAGTTTTTGGTTAGAGTTGCCATAAGATGGCAGCAGAGGAAAACTGAAAATATCAACCTTAAGGGCATTCAAGGATAAGGAGTTTTCCAACTGTGATTAAGTTGCTGAAAATAGAGATATGTTTGAACCTGGAACTCTTAGAGAGAGAGAAAAAAAAACACCTGGTGAGAAAGGAACATATTGAAAAGTATTTTCAACTCATCCTGACCTTGGAAGTTTAATATAATTAAAGTTATAAAGCTGCTTCCTTCTGATTCTGGCTTTGGTTGATCTCCTTTTGTAGAAGATTTTCAAAATCTTCTACCATCATATTCAACCTGTTCTTCCCTCCTCCGCTAGTGTAGTGCCTTTCGTTGGGCATTTATGCAAACTAGATCTTTCTGTATGTTAATCCCCAGGCAAAGCAAAATGGATTCTCCAGGAAGACACTTTAAGCAGGAGAGGACATGAGCGATTTAGTGTTTCATAAGAACAGAGGCAGGGAACAATGGCCCTTTTATGACTTGTGGACTTCAACTCCCAGAATTCCTGAGCCATCGTTCCCCACCTGTGCATAGAACGACAGAAGGGCAGATAAGAAGTATTTGCAAAAATAAATATTCTGTCTCCTTGTAGCCACCGAGTAGCAGTATGAAGATGAAGAGAGAGAGAGAGAGAGAGAGAGAGAGAGAGAGAGAGAGAGAGAGAGAGAGAGAGAGAGAGAGAGAATTCCAATTTTAATCACACAAAGTACTCTTCTAGCTGTGGGAAGTCAGCCCCCCCCCCAGAGAAGGAAATATTAAAAGGACAGAATATTATATTTTCTCAAAGGATCTTAAAAAGGCAGAAAAGCATCCCCAGTTTTTCTTAATAGCCCCAAGTCTCCCTCCCCTAAGCAGAAATCAGCTCTGTAGAAATTCAGATGTGATAATCCATTCAGGAAGGTTAGAGCCCTCCAGCTAGAAGCTTAGGAAGACAAAGACACCTAAAATCTACATACCCCACACAAACTCTAAGACAGGACATAATAGGATTAACCCACAGATGCCAAAGGGGCACACTCAGACTCAGGTCAAAGTACATGACACAGGAAATACAAAGCCTCAAACAGGAACAGGAAACACCCTCAAGAGCCCCAGAAGGTATAAAAAAACCAGTCCCTACTGTGCTCTCTCTCTCTCTCTTTTCTTCCAGAGCCATCTTTCTGTCTGGCTCAACTTTTCAATAAACTACAACCTTCTTTCTAAAGCAGTTGCCATGTTGTTTATTCCCAGCTTGGACTGAACCGTGATGAAGACTTTTCCTTCAACATATCCTTCCAAGTTCTGAATGGCTTATTAAAGAGGCTTGTATTGCTGACAAAAGAAACATAGGGCTGGAAGGGACCTTGATGGTTTTCTAGTCCACCCACCTGCCCAAGAAAAGAGACCATATACCACATCAGATAAATGAATGTCCAATCTTTTCTGGGAAACTTCCAGCGATGGTGCACCCACATCTCCAGAAGAAGAGCTATTCCACTGAGTAATTGTTCTCGCTGTTATAAAATGTCTTCCTAGTTCTGGGTTGTATCTTTGTTTTTAATGACCTTGCATACATTGCTTCTTGTCCTGCTTTCAGGTACTTTGGAGAAAAGGTTGACCCCCCCTTTCTATGGCAGCCCTTCAAGTCCTGGAAGTCTGGTATCATGTTACCCCTAATCTTTCTCTTCTTTAGGCTAGACATACCTGTTTCCTTTAATCATTCATCATACAGTTTGGCCTCCAGACCTCTTACCATCTTTTTTTTTTTTTTTGCTCTTCTCTGTATTCTTTTACTCAGGGTTGAAATGTTTGGTGCTCTCTGAGCTTGACTATTTTCTTGAAGACATTTCATTACCTAACTAGTTATCAGTGCTAGAAGGAAATGGGATTTGTTAGGAGGAGGAGGAGGGGGAGGGGGAGGAGGAAGAGGAGGAGGAGGAGGAAGTGGTGGTGATGGAGGAGGAGGAGAGGGAGGAGAAGGAGGTGGAGGTGGAGGAGGTGGTGGTGGAGGAGGTGGTGGTGGTGGAGGAGGAGGAGAAGGAGGAGAAGGAGGAGGAGGTGGTGGTGGTGGAGGAGGAGGAGGAAGAGGAGGTGGTGGTGGTGGAGGAGGAGGAAGAAGAGGAGGAGGAGGAGGAAGAGAAGGAGGAGGAGGAGGTGGTGGTGGTGGTGGAGGAGGAGGAGGAGAAGGAGAAGGAGGTGGTGGTGGAGAAGGAGGAGGAGGAGGAGGAAGAGGAGGACGAAGAGGAGGAGGAGGTGGTGGTGGTGGTGGAGGAGGAGGAGGAGGTGGTGGTGGTAGAGAAGGAGGAGGAGGAGGAGGAGGAGAACTAAATAACTATGGGGTCCTTGGTGCTCTCTGAGCTTGGTTGTTTTCTTGCAGACATTTCATTACCCATCTAGGTAACACCATCAGTGCTAGAAGAGACTGAAACTTACGTAGTTTGGTAATGAAGCATCTGCGAGAAAACAATCAAGCTCAGAAAACATCAGGGACCCCAGAGTCTTGTACTGGTTTAACCAGCAGCCAAACCCACAAAGTCCTTTTTAGCAATCCTAAATTGTTTTTGCAGACAAGAAGCTCAAAGTGACCCTCCTCCAAAAAGATCCCATGGCTGAAAATCATTAAATTTTGGTGCAAATATTTAGTATGGTTCCACTGAAGGTTCTTCCCAGTAATTGCAACTGTCTACAGGCGGTCTTTTTGGAACTCAACATTTCCCTTGCTAAGCAAGACAGTTGTTAAGTGAGTCTTGCCCCATTTTACGTCCTTTCTTGCCACAAGTGTCTACCCCATTGACTTTGATCACATGACTCTGGGACACTGCCAACCATCATGAAGATGAGCCACTTGCAAAGGATCTGAATTTTGCTCACCATGGGGATGCTGCAACAGTCGTAGGTGTGAAAAACAGTTGTGAGTCATTTTGTTCAACGCTGCTCTAACTTCCAATGAATGGTTGTAAATTGAGGACTATTTCTAATGTCTGAGCCTGCTTGTTTTCTTGCTGACGTTTCATTATCCAAACTAGGTAACACAATCTGTGCTAGCATTGGGTGATGAAACATCTGCAAAAAAAACAAGCAAGTTCAGAGAGCGCCAAGGACCCTTTATGTCAACCCTGAGCTACAAATATTCTCCTTTATTTCTACTCTTTGTATTGCTTGGGATTGAGGTGTACTTTTTTCCTTATTTCTCTTGCAATTTGTAAACATTCCCTTGGCACAAAATTTCTCAGCTGATCTCCCTCCTCCCAAACCCACCTCATAAAATTATAGACTTTTTATTTATTTTTTCAGTGTAGAAGTCAGTGGCCCCACAAGCTGTTGCATCTGCTATCGTTTCTCCAAAACCTGATTAGGATCCTCCATTGTTTGCGCAACTGTCATCCCAATCTGTTCCTCCACAGTAATAAGCACAGGAAGATACAGATATTTGTGTTTTTTTACCCCCATGCTAATTAACAAGAAGCCTTGATCTTCCTTCAGAATCAAAGAAACAGAGGCATGAATCAAAATGAGCAACAAAAGAACTGGCTCAGACCTCTTAGAAACTGTTTTTTAATTTCTATCAAATCTTTCCTGTAATGCTAGAATTATACAAACAACCATTGCTGAAATGATATAAATCACCACAATCTCAAATTTTCCTATCTAACAGATCCAATATTACATGTACAGTAAACCATAGTTGAACACTTCCCTACACTGACCACCTCTCTAAGTTGACCTAATTTTTGTAGACTGGACATACACTATGTGTACACAATAGAAAGCCAATCTCTCTATATTAACCACTTCTTTAAGTTGTATCTTAATCACCTGGACCTTGACACACAGTACTAATTTACTTAACTAATTGAGTTCCAAGCATTAAATGGTTGGTTCAAAAAAAATTAAACTGCAAGATCTTCCGGGAAGTATTGTGTGGTAAATCAAGATTGGAATAGAATAACAGAGTTGGAAGGGATCTTGTAGGTCATCTAATTCAACCCCTTGCTCAAGCAGGAGACACTGTACCACTTCTGACAGAAGGCAGCTCAATCTCTTCTTGAAAGCGTCCAGTGATGAAGCTCCCACAACTTCTGAAGGCAATCTTTCTCATCGGTTGATTGTTCTCACTGTCAAAAAATTTCTCCTTATTTCTAGGTTGAATCTCTCTTTGATCAGTTTCCATCCATCGTTCCTTGTCTGGCCTTCAGGTGCTTGGGAAATCTGATGACGTTCCAGTAAAAGTTGTTGAAGAGTTCATTGAAAAGTTTCCTGATTTCCCCAATGGTTTCAAAGTTGATGCAGATGACTATGGACTCTTTTTCAAGGTGATGTTGACAGGAACCTCATTATGACGGGTGAAAAAATAAAAGTGGAAAACTTTCTACAGAACATTTCACAGTTCTGCTATGTTTTAACCAGAGAGAAGCTAAAACCTTTGGTGACTGGTAAGTTGGCAAAGCCACACTTATTCAAGAACCTGCAGCCCAAAGACCTTCCAGTCACCTGGAAAGCTAGCAAATATGCATGGATGACCCGTGCCCTATTTCAGGATAAGAGGTATGGACTGAGAAACAAAGAAGAAATGGTCTATTCTCCCAGCGGTGGACAATAGTCCTACCCATCCCCAAGGGAATCATCTTACGAACGTGATACTGAAATTTTTGCCTCCAAACGCTACATCAAAAATTCAACCTCTCGACCATGACATAAAACATTCAAAATGCACAACCGAGTCCAGTTTCTGCAGTGGCTCATTGCTAAAATGCAAACCTATGGTCCATCTGCGGAAGCAAAATCATCCAGAGCCATCAGTTACTGCTTTGGATTAGTTCTGCATGGAATAAAAAAGTTCAGCCTGAAACAATACTGAAATGCTACAAGAAAGCTGCATTGGTTATACCCAGTGTTGGGATTCAAACACGTGAACAACTGGTTCTCTGTGTGGATGCCGCTTCCAGAAGTCCATTCTGGGCCTGGGCAACAAAAAATTAGCTACCGGTTCTGCTGAACTGGTGCAAACTGGCTGAATCCCACTACTGGGTATACCCCAAGGTATATAACCTTGGACTAAGGTTGCAGCTCCTCTAGACCAGAGCTTTTCAACCAGTGGTACGGGTACCGCCTGTGGTACATTGGCACCTGGCAGGTGGTACGCGAACATCCTAGAAAGGTGGTAGCAGGGGAGGGGAATGAGCTGAACCGGTGGCAGCACCGTACAAGCCTGAGCGAGAGACGGCTGGAGCTGCAGGGTTGTCAGGGCTCAGTGGAAGCACTAGGATCAGTGCCAGGCTCCAGCTGGAACTCGGCACTGATCTTGGCGCTTCTGCTGAGCCTGAAGAAGCACCAATCAGCTGGAATGCTGCAGCATCTCCAGAGTCTTGTGATTTACATTCAGATGCTTGGCAACTGATTCATATTTATGACAGTCAGTGTCCCTGGGTCATCTGAAGTGACCAAAACCTGCTGCAACCACCCAGCAGATGGGGGGAATAAAAAACAAACATCCCCCACCCCACCCCCACTGCCAATCCTTAACAGAAATGCTCACAATGAAAACCTTGGCTAGGAGGAAGAGCACCACAGGGTGGGCAGGCAGGTGTCTTGCCATTGTAACTTTGAACAGTCACTAAGCGAACTGTTGTAAGTCGAGGACTACCTGTACTTTATCACTTTTTTCCTTTTTTTTTTTAGCCATCAAGTTTTTGACACCTTGTTTAGGTGACTGGTGGTACTCGGATATTGCCATATCCTAAAAGTGGTACAATGGGTGAAAAGGTTGAAAAGCCCTGCTCTAGACAACCCACCCCCCTTGGTGGAATTCAAGGGAGTAGACTTTGAAGATTTTGTGGCAATGGATGACGACGTGGCAATCTGCAATGAACATGACTCAGAAGCAATTTTTCAATCAGTATTGACCAAGGCGGAACCCAGTGGAAAAGTGCTGGAAGCAACTGATGAAATGGAAGAATTAAGTGAGGAGGACACAGAAATTGCAGATATTCTGAAAGAAGAGGATGTCCGTCATTTGATAATGCAGTTAAAGTCATTTGCCATGGAAAAAAAAATGCCCAGGTATGCTGAATGGTCTAGCCAGTGCTTTCTCTCCTTATCTTCATGAAAAGAATCAGAAACAGACTAAAATGGGCTCATTTTTTTTCCAGAAAGAAGGAACAAGCCATGAGAAAACAATGCATATGGAAATTATTGATTTTGTACGATACAGTATTGTATGAATGATTTTCCCGTGTTTTCACTATGTCTGTTTTTGTATGGCATTCTCTAATAAAAGCTGTACAGTAAAATGAGGCACGTGTACATATAGGTACAGTAGTTCCACATGTTGACAACATCTGTATGTGGACCACTTTCCTTCAACCCATTGGGTGGTCATCTGTCAGAGGTTTTACTGTATGTTTTAGCCTCCAGTCCCCTAATCATCTTTGTTGCTCTTCTCTGCATTCTTTCTAGATCAGGGGTCTTCAAACTTGGTCCTTTTATGACTTGTGGACTTGAACTCCCAGAATTTCTCAGCCAGCATGCCTGGCTGAGGAATTCTGGGAGTTGAAGTCCACAAGTCATAAAAGGGGCAACTGTTCTAGAATCTCAACATCTTTTTTCTGTTGTGGCAATCTAAATTGGATGTGATATTCCACATGTGGTTTTACCAAGGCATTATCAAGTGGTATTAACTCTTCATGTGATCCACTTCACAAATACTTCATGTCATCCACTGTCCACAAAAGCTCCTGAGAGTCTCTTTGGCCTAGAATATGACGATTAGAATAAATAAATAAGTAAATATTTTCATTTCCTCACTGCTAAAAAACGGATCTTGAACTGATGAATGACATTAATAAGGTGCTAATATAGTATTATATCATTGTGCTAATAAGGGTGGCATTGTTTGTGCTTATTTATTGCTATGTCACTTTAATTTGTTTTATGACATTTTTCAGTGATTTTTTTATGGTGCCTTAATTTTTTTTATGGCATTCCATGAATCATTTTCAAAACAGTTTGATAACTCCTAATAAGGTGTTAGGGCGCCATGCTTCTATCCATCTGCTGACTTAAAGCAGGAGGAAAAATAGATTCAGTACAGATATAGTTTCCTTCTTAAAAAAGAAAGCCCAGATGAAGGGACTTGGGTTTATTTTTTTAACTGGGGGAACATCTTTCATTAGTTCTTTTTCAATAACTGCTTGCCTGCAGCTAAATATGTCTTCTCCGTGACAGTATTATCATTTTTAGTTCTAGGCAATTAATCCTTCAATTGATTCCATTCTTCTCTAGAGCGCCCTGTTCTCCTTAACCTAGAAGGTTTTCCTTAATATGGTGGGGTCATGCCCAACATGTGTTAGGGGAAATAAAATGGAAATGGGGAAGACGGTGGCATGAACATTAATATACTCTCTTGAAAGCGCTGCTTATGTTAAAGCAGACATGTCAAATACAAGGCCCGGGGGCCGGATGTGGCCCGTGAAGTGGTTTCATGTGGCCCACGAAGCCATCCTGGAAACAGTGAGGGAACGGCCCCCGCTGCCTTTTCCCTGGCCCAGGCCAGCCGGGAGCCAATGTACAACTTTGTGGTGGCCATCTATGCTGAAACGCATTCAGTCTTAGCTCCACAAGGCCGTCTAGAAACACCGAGGAACCAGCCCTTGCCGTGTTGGCCCCGCCCTCTGGGTGCATGCTGGAGAGGTGTCCCCCTTTGTGAGGAATGAAGAAATGCACCATGCCTTGGCGCTTGCCCCAGTCCCACCGCCTTCTGACAGAGACCCTCAGATCTGTCCCACTCCTGCCCAGGCCCCCACAGGCACCTTTGATGCAAACGTTGTAGAGCTGGCCATGCCCACCCAGTAGGCCACACCCACTCCATCCATGCCCACCCAGTAGGCCACACCCACCCTGGCCACACACCCCCAGCCCCCCCGAGGGCAACCACAATGCTGATACGGCCCTCAATGAAATTGAGTTTGACACCCCTGTGTTAAAGGGTCTTCCCTAACAGCAACAACTTAATTTTATCAGTTATATTCACAGATTAACACCTGACTAGAGATATAAATGCCACCCATTGTCCCCTAAGGAAACAAATAACAGTTAAGTAGGGAAGAAATATACTGCTCAAAAAAAATAAAGGGAACACAAACGTATAGGTGATGTGCTGGTGTCTGGAGGCTGTGAGGGTCTGGATGGGTGCTAACAGATTGAGGCTCAACCCTGACAAGACAGAGTGGCTGTGGGTGATGCCTCCCAAGGACACTTCTATCCGTCCTTCCATTACCCTGGGGGGTGAATCTATAAACTCCTTGGAGAAGGTCTGCAACTTAGGAGTCCTCCTCGATCCACAGCTGACATTGGATCATCATTTGTCGGCTGTGGCGAGGGGGGCATTTGCCCAGGTTCGCCTGGTGCACCAGTTGCGTCCTTATTTGGATCGGGAGTCTCTCCTCACAGTCACACATGCCCTTGTCACCTCGAGGATCAACTACTGCAATGCTCTCTACATGGGGCTACCCTTGAAGAGTGTTCGGAGACTACAATTAGTGCAAAATGCAGCTGCGCGAGCAGTTGTGGGCCTTCCGCGTTGTGCCCACATTTCACCAACACTCCGCATGCTGCATTGGTTGCCTATTGGTCTCTGAGCCCAATTCAAGGTGTTGGTTATCACCTATAATGCCCTTCATGGCCACCAGGATACTTACGGGACCGCCTTCTGCCACATACTTCTCTACGACCGGTGAGAGCGCACAGGGTTGGCCTCCTCCGGGTCCCGTCAGCGAAACAATGTCGTTTGGCGGGCCCTAGGGGGAGGGCCTTCTCTGTTGTGGCGCCCGCCCTCTAGAACCAACTGCCTCCTGAAGTCCGCGTTTCTCCGACTCTCCTGGCCTTCCGGAAAAATTTAAAAACTCATCTTTGCCGGCAGGCCTGGTGATGACTGTGGTTGATTGTTGAATTGAATGTGTGTTTTTTTTATTGATTTTTTTTAAGATATATTTGTTTGGGTTTTTTATGGTACTTCACTGTTATATATATGTTGTTAGCCGCTCCGAGTCCCTTGGAGAGGAGCGGCATACAAACCCAAATAAAATAAATAAATAAAATAGGATCCTATACATTTGTGTTCCCTTTATTTTTTTGAGCAGTATATATGTTTGTGTTTAAATGACAAGGAGAAAGAGACTAGGGGTCACTTGCAAGGGAGATCATAGCTGCAATGGTATGATCTATTGCTGCTTGTAAACGTGTCGCATAGAACATAGAAGTCCAATCCTTTGCTCAGGCAGATCTTATACCATTTCAGACAAAAGGTTGTCCAATCTTTTTTCTTTCTTTTTTAAACTTCCAATGATGGAGCACCCACAATTTTTGAAGGCAAGCTATTCCATTGGTTGAGTGCTCTCACCATTAGGACATTTCTCCTTAGTTCTAGACTCCTTCTCTCGTTTGGTTAGTTTCCATCCATTGTTTCTTTTTTTTTTTTTTAAATTCTTTTATTAAAACAATCAGCATTGGACATAAAAACATATTATGCAGCAATCAACATGATACCTGGTATACAATACTAAGTATTCGTCTTTGAAAAAGTCTGACTTAGTAAGCCTTTCCCCCCCCCCACCCCTCGCGTCTAGTCTCAACTATACTCCTGTTACATTTTATTTGATTGGCGTTTCTTCTATCTGTTTCGAAATTAATGTGGTCAACATGAAACATAAGATCTTATTGCTAAACAACCCTCCTAGAACATAGCATACAACATTAGGTATTAATCTTTGTAAACATCTGTTTTAGTAATTGTCTTGCCTTTTGCTGCTTTGGAATCTGGTCTGACCCCCCCCCCCCAGTTTTCCCACTGAAGGGCAAGTGTACTGATTGCACTGGCTGATTGTTGCTATAGGGAAATTTCTCCTTAGTTCTAGATTGGTTCTTTGCTTGAGTAGTTTCCATCCATTACTTCTTGTCCAGCTTCCAGGTGCTTTGAAAAATATGTTACCCTAATGGCCTGTTTCCTGCAAATTATCATAAATTATCTACTCTACGTTGGCCTAATTTAAGGGGCTGTGCAAAGCAGTCAGAAGACATTATTTGAGCTCCATGCTTTCCAAATTAATCCCAGGTAAACTGGGGAGATCTAAAGGTAAAGTTGATTTTATATCCCACTGTCTTCATGGACATAGCTGTGCAGTTTTCTTGGCAAGGGCAGTCAGTGAATGAGTATGCTGTTGGCTGAGATTTCCCCTCCCCCGCTGCCAAATTCCCAGTCTAAACTACATCTCCAAGATCTCCTGGTGGTGGTGCCCCATCCATAATAATAATAATAGTAAAATTGGAAGGAACCTTGGAGATCATCTAGTCCAACCCCCTGCTCAGGCAGGAAACCCTACACCATTTCGGACAAATGGCTGTCCAGTCTCTTCTTAAAAACCTCCAGTGTTGGAGCATTCACCACTTCTGGAGGCAGGTTGTTCCACTGGTTAATTGTTCTAACTGTCAGGAAGTTTCTCCTTAGTTCTAGGTTGCTTCTCCCCTTGCTTAGTTTCCACCTGTTGCTTCTTGTCCTGCCTTCAGGCGCTTTGGAAAATAGCTTGACACACTCTTCTTTCTGGCAGCCCCTGAGATATTGGAACACTGCTATCATGCCCCCCCCATAAGCCGACACATGCTGAGACTTGTCGGGAATCACAATTTATAATTGTTTAATGATGGTTATAATATTATAAGTTGGCACGTTCAGGTCAGCAGACCTTGGAAAGATTTAGTTAGAATAGAATAGAGCTGGAGGGGATCTTGGAGGTCTTCTAGTCCATCCCTCTGCTCAAGCAGGAGAAGCTATTCAGTCTCAGACAGGTGAATGTCCAGTTTCCTCTTAAAAATCTCCAGTGATGCAGCGCCCACAATTTCTGAAGGCAAAGCTGTTCCACTGGTTGATTGTCCTCACTGTCAGGAAGTTTCTTCTCAATTCCGGGTTGTTTCTCTCTTTGTTCAGTTCCCACCCATTGTTTCTCGTCCTTCCCTCTAGTGCAGCAGTTCTCAGCCTTTTTCAGGCTGCAACCCCGACCTGTGCCGCGCATGCGTGGCGCGACCCCGACCTGCACCACGCATGCGCAGCGCAACAGCCCACATTGTGCATGCATGGTGCGCGCAACAGTCTGCATCGCGCATGTGCGGTGCTGCCCCCTGCGCCGGCTGAGGGGAAAAGGGGGAAAAATGGCGGACTGCGGTGTTTGGCGACCCCCGTGAAATGGTCGTTCAACCCCAAATGGGGTCACGACCCACAGGTTGAGAACCGCTGCTCTAGTGCTTTGGTGAACAATCTGGCCCCCTCTGTCTTGTGGCAGCCCCTCAGATACTGGAACACTGCTATCATGTCTCCCCTATTTAAAACTCTCCCTTACTGTTTTCAAAATAGATACATGGTGTAAATAGATTTGTAGCTTTTCTAGCTCAGGGCTTTTCAACCAGTGGTACAGGTACCAGCTGTGGTACATTGGCACCTGGCAGGTGGTACGCAACTATCCTAGAAAAGAGGTAGTGGGGGAGGGGAATGAGCTGAACCGGTGGCAGCACCGCACAAGCCTGAGCAAGAGATGGCTGGAGCTGCAGGGCTGTCAGGGCTCAGCGGAAGTGCTGGGAGCAGTGCCGCTTTCCAGCTGATCGGCGCTTCTTCAGGGCTGTCAGGGCACAGTGGAAGCACCAGGATCAGTGCCAGGCTCCAGTTGGAGCTCGGCGCTGATCCTGGTGTTTCTGCTGAGCCCTGAAGAAGCACCAATCAGCTGGAAAGCAGCATTGATCCTGGCACTTCTGCTGAGCCCAGAAGCAGCAGGGATCAGCTGGAATGTTGCAGCATCTCCAGGGTCTTGGTGATTTACATTCAGATGCTTGGCAACTGATTCATATTTGTGATGGTCACAGTGTCCCTGGGTCATGTGAAGTGACCAAAACCTGCTGCAACCACCCAGCAGAGGGGGGGAGAATAAAAACCAAACACCCCCCCACACCCCAGCCCCACTGCCAATCCTCAACAGAAATGCTCACAACAATGAAAACCTCAGATAGCAGGAAGAGTGTGGTTGGAGGGCAGGCAGGTATCTTGCTCGGCGGTGGCTTGGGGGGCTCTTTTTTCAGTGCCATTGTAACTTCGAACAGTTCCTAAGCAAACTGTTGTAAGTCAAGGACTACCTGTACTTTATCACTTTTTTCCTTTTTTTTTTTTTTTTGGTCATCAAGTATTTGACACCTTGCTAGGCGACTGGTGGTACTCGGATGTTGCCATATCCTAAAAGAGCCACAATGGGTGAAAAGGTTGAAAAGCCCTGTTCTAGCTGCTCTAATAACAAATCTTGGCAATGCCTGTATAGCATAATGTCTGTTTTATACGCAAATGCTTCCTCACGTTCTAGCTCTTAACAACTTTTCTATCAACAATTCTTCTTAAATTCCCTTTATTCGGAGACTATGGAGTGGAAATTTGATTATACCACAACTTCACATTAAGCCATAATATGGTTGATTTGCTCAGGCACAGCATGTTGTGTGTACACAGCATGTTGTGTGTACACAGACAAAATACGGAAGAGAGGAGGAGGGTTGATAATAAATTGGCTGGAGGTTATAGGTGTCTCATGTTAAATATAATGAAAATAAATTGGAATTCCACTCCAAAGGAGCCTAGAAAGTAGGCCAAGCAAGTATTGTGCTTTGTGCTTTGTTACCCGGAGTTTACGGTTTATCCTGTTGAGAAGCTACAGAGAACAGTACTCTTCAAAAACCCTTGAAGCAAATTGCCAGTTGCAACTTTAGCTCTTCCGACCGTTTCACGATATGTCAATTTCTGCCTGGCAGCTTTTATGGATTTGAAAAGCAAACATTTTCTGCTTTTCTTCCTTCTGTATCATCTGTTTCGTTTATTGATATTCTCTTGCAGAGTGAGAACTTATGGCCTGGGTACGGGTTGAACGATCTGGAAATGGACAATTTATATTTCGTCCTCTGGGTTGTTTTTTCCCCCTTGAGGTCAATAAAGAGGAGAGGTGGGAAGGCAAAACATTTGATTACCTTGGATTATTTCCCTGCTACAAGCTGCTGTTGAAAGGACAAAGCACATCCTGGGTGAGATACAATGCAGAATAACAGAGTTAAAAAGGACCTTGGAGATCCCCCAAGCAGGAGACCCTATAGCAGTGATGGTGAACCTTTTAGAGACCGAGTGCCCAAACTGCAACCCAAAACCCACTTATGCATCGTCGAGTGCCGGGTGGGCATGGCCCATTGGGTGGACGTGGCCCATTGGGTGGGCATGGCTGCAGTGGTAACAGCAGAACTGGGTGGGACTAAAAAGTTCAATCAATCAATTCCAACTTTGCAAGATCGTTTTTCCCCCCACAAAACATTGAAATTGATTGATTGATTGATTGATTGAACCTGTTTTTTTTTTGCACATGGAGGTGGAGGCCTAGAGCGAAAAGCTTTTATAAAACCCAGCTGAAGGCCTAGGACTGGGGTGACGGTGCGCATGCCCACAGAGAGGGCTCTGAGTGTCGCCTCTGGCACCCATGCCATAGGTTCACCACCACTGCCCTATACCCTTCCTGACAAATGGCTGTCCAATCTCTTATTAAAAATTAATTGTTTTTACTGTCAAGAAATTTCTCCTTAATTCTAGATTGAATCTCTGCTTGATAAGCTTCCATCTTTTTCGTGGCAGCCCCTCAAATACTGGAATACTGCTATCATGTCACCCCAATCCTTCTCTTTGTTCGACTAGACATATTCAGTTCCCACAAATGTTCATTATTCACTTTACCTTCCAGACCTCCTAATCATTTTTGTTGTTCTTCTCACACTCTTTTTAGCTCAGAGTTGAATTGTGGGTCCTTGGTACTGAGAGAGTATAACTTTTGATCTCTGTTTCTTTCTCATAGAAATCTGGATGTTTTTCTAACCTAGTTTCCTCTCTAATATGCTACATTTCTATAGGCATGCGGTGTTTATGGCTGAGGAATCCATATTTATTTAGATGGCGTCAGTGGTGGGATTCAAGTATGTGAACAACCAGTTCTCTGTGTGGATGCCGCTTCCAGAAGTCCATTCTGGGCCTGGGCTACAAAAAATTAGCTACCGGTTCTGCACCGAAGTGGTGCAAACTGGCTGAATCCCACCACTGGATGGCATGCAATTCAAAAATAATTTTGCTTTTTCCTGCACCTCAATGTGGGACCTGTTTGGAACTCTGGAATTTAGATGAGAGGCTAAAATCCATTTCTTTGATAGGCCTTGAATGGCCTGTTTGCTCAGATGCTTCTCCCTGGCTCAGTCTGCTTTTTCACCATGGCACAGTTATTGGAAACAAGTCAAAAATTGGGTTGGTAGAAGAAGGAAAACACTGCAATAGCCAAGGAATATTTAAGCTGCCTACATGTAGTCCTTGACTTATGACCACAACTGGAGCCAGGATTTCCTTTGCTAAGCAAGCTGGTTGTTAAGCGAGTCACACCCATTTTACAACCTCCTTTTGCTAAGGTCGTTAAGCAAATCACTGAAGTTAAGTGAATCATATTGTTGTTAAGAGAATCCAGCTTCCGCCGTGGACTTTGTGTTTCAGAAGCCAGTTACAGGACACCAGTTACCAGTACTGTAAATGCACCTGAATTTTGATCACATGAACCTGAGGAAGCTGTGACTGTCATAAGTGTGAGGACTGCTTGTAAGTCACTTTTTTCAGTGCCACTGTAACTTTGAAAGTCATTAAACAAATGACTGTAAGTCAAGGACTGTCTGTAGATGCAGCCTGAGGATGAGTTGAAGGCAGCAATTTAGAACATGGCATCTAAAAGTGGTTAACACAACATGTTTGTGGTGGACTTAGGGATGCATGAAGAGGATCCCGTAGAGGTAGGTGAAGTTTTACTTTCAGCTACAATTAAACTGCCCAAACAGAAGTAAAGGAAAGGTCTTCAAAATTTAATATTCAAAGAGAAATTTAAAATTGCAGTGGAAACTTACTGCCTGGAAAAACAAGCTTACCAAAAACTATAATGGCTGGGAAACAGGAAAGGATAGCATGAAGGTAGGATGTAAGATAAATACATAGGTAAAAATTAGCGGGGTCTTAGAGTGGGAAAGGAAGAAGACAAGCTATACAAACATCTGTAAGAGGAAATGGCTAGCCAGGAAAACTTAACCAAACTGAAAAACAGGAAAGAACCTATTGTTCTAAGGCAGGGGTGTCAAACTCAATTTCACTGAGGGCTGCATCAGCATTACAGTTGCTCTCGGGGGGGGGGTGGATGTGGCCAGGGTGGGTGCGGCCTACTGGGTGGGCGTGGATGGAGTGGGTGTGCCCTACTGGGTGGGCATGGCCAGCTCTACATCGTTTGCATCAAGGGTGCCTGTGGGGGCCTGGGCAGGAGTGAGACAGATCTGAGGGTCTCTGGCAGAAGGGGGTGGGACCGGGGCAAGCGCCACGGCATGGTCCATTTCTCCATTCCTCACAAAGGGTGACACCTCCCCAACATGCACCCAGTGGACGGGGCCGACACGGCAGGAGCTGGTTCCTCACTGTTTCCAGACGTCCTTGTGGAGCTAAGACTGAATGCGTTTCAGCATAGATGGCCACCACAAAATTGTACATTGGCTCCCGGCTGGCCTGGGCCAGGGCCAAGGCAGTGGGGGCAGTTCCCTCACTGTTTCCAGGATGGCTTCGCAGGCCGCATGAAACTACTTTGCGGGCCGCATCTGGACCCCGGGCCTTGTATTTGACATGTCTGTTCTAAGGGGCCCAGAAATCAAAATCAACAATTGAATATGTCTAATATTTTATGTTATTAATGTACATGTGATGTATGATTTAAATATGTAGCAGGAAATAGGTGGGAGGTGGTCGGGAAGAGTCTAACCTCATAGTACCTCAGCCAGTGGGGAAAGAGGAGGGATGTGGTGGCCGGGACAGGGCTGTATAAAGAAGGGAATATGTTGGGTTGAAACTTTGGAGAGAACCAAGCTTTGATAGCTTCTCTCCCCGCTTATTGTAATAAATGAAACAAAAGGCCTTCACTGTGTCTTGGCTGGTTGTTGGTCAGGCGAGCTGGCCTCTGGTCACGAAGGAAAGTAGCCAGGAGCACATAATACTTGTGAGATAACAGTCCAGGAAAAGTGATTTTAACAGAAGGGCCCTAAGGTTAAGGCTGATGATCACAAAGACAGCAGACTTCCAGATAATTCCAGATTTGTTTAATTGCTTGCTTGACACTTTATCTAAATAAATAAATAAAATAAAATGGGACAGCCCCTGTTTTCAGGGATGAGTGCTGTGATTGAGTATGGGAAGATAAGGCTCAAAGGATAGTGACTTTCTCCATGGAAAAAGAATACATGAGAAAACCTGGCTCAAAGCAGCAATTTTTGCTTTCATGCCGTTCTCGAAAAATCCCAAAAGAAAAAAACACCCCAGAATTTCTCTCTGTCTTTGGGCGGAGATCTGGAATAATAGGAGTTACCCGCCAATAAAGAGATATATAATATGAATTCTTTTTTCCTATTTCAATAACAGAGAGCCAAAGTTTACGCTGCAAGCAGCTCAGCATCTATTGGATGCAGGGAGGACTTCCTGCTCACTTTCACTCATGCTACAGAATGCATTTTTCTTGCACATTGCATTTAACCCTTTTCTTTGCCTCCAGAGGTTGTGGGTGCTCCAACACTGGAGATCTTTAAGAAGAGATTGGAGAACCTGGGATTGTCTGTAATGGCCTGGGATTCCCTGCTTAAGCAGGGGGTTGGACTAGAAGACCTCCGAGGGCCCTTTCAGCTCTGTTATTCTGTTATTTGAAAGACTCAAAGCCACCCTTTTCAATGTGCTGTTTGAACTTGGTCAATGATAATGAGGTCTGAGCCATTCCTTTTCACCGGATTTTAATTGCTTTATATTTTATTTACGACCGTTAGCAGTCGTAAATAAAACATACGGTTTCCACTGAAACAATACATCGATTCTACAGTACAGTAACACAACCGGGTGTACTGTTAGCTCCACAGTCCTCTTCAACCTGATTAGTTCCCTAGGTTCTGCCCCTTTCATTTTAAAATGAATTGCTTATGGTTATTGTCTTACTGCAGCCAGAATTAGAAGCCAGGAAGCACTCAGCTAACATATTTATTATTAATCAAATATGTATACCAAATTAAAACATTTGGAAGACAAAGGAAGTCAAAGAGTTACTTTGATCTAGTGGTTGAGGCATCAGGCTAGAAAGCGGGAGACTGTGAGTTCTAGTCCCGCCTTAGCCATGAAAGCCAGATGGATGACTTTGGGCCAATCCCCAAGAGACTGTGAATTCTAGTCCCACCTTAGGCACTAAAACCAGCTGGGTGACTTTGGGCCAATCACCAGGAGACTGTGAGTTCTAGTCTCCCCTTAAGCATGAAAGCCTGCTGGATGACTGGGCCAATCACCAGGAGACTGTGAGTTCTAGTCCCGCCTTAGCCATGAAAGCCAGCTGGATGACTGGGCCAATCACCAGGAGACTGTGAGTTCTAGTCCCACCTTAGACACTAAAACCAGCTGGGTGACTTTGGGCCAATCACCAGGAGACTGTGAGTTCTAGTCTCGCCTTTGGCATGAAAACCAGCTGGATGACTGGGCCAATCACCAGGAGACTGTGAGTTCTAGTCCCGCCTTAGCCATGAAAGCCAGCTGGATGACTTTGAGCCAATCACCAGGAGACTGTGAGTTCTAATCCCGCCTTAGCCATGAAAGCCAGATGGATGACTTTGCGCCAATCCCCAAGAGACTGTGAATTCTAGTCCCACCTTAGGCACTAAAACCAGCTGGATGACTGGGCCAATCACTAGGAGACTGTGAGTTCTAGTCCTGCCTTAGCCATGAAAGCTAGCTGGATGACTTTGATCCAATCACCTGAATACTGTGAGTTCTAGTCTCGCCTTAGGCGTGAAAATCAGCTGGATGACTTTGGGCCAATCACCAGGAGACTGTGAGTTCTAGTCTCCCCTTAAGCATGAAAGCCAGCTGGGTGGCTTTGGGCCAGTCACTCCTTCTCAGCTCAACCCAACTCACTGGGCTGTTGTTGTTGGGAAAATAAGGGGAGGGAAGTGTGTTGGATATGTTTGCCACCTTGAGTTATTTGTAAAAAATAATAAAGACGAGATGCATACAAACAAACAAATAAAACCCTACTTCTTGATGAGACTGTAACCGTGACATCTGTTCAAAATTTAGTCCTGCTGAATTTAATGAGGCCCAATTCCAGTAAAGGTTGTTAGTCTAAAAACAATTTCTATCTCCTCCACTTTTGTTTTTTTTTTTTACTCACTGCAGTGTCATTTTAGGTGAGAAAGAACTGTTGGCGATCCTTAGCTGTGAAAAAAATTGCTTGCGACAACTACATTCAGCTGATAAAACCAAAGCACTGTAGCACTTTCGCTTCTTGAGCATCAGTAAAAGAATGACAAGTGCTACTTAGGGTGTCAGGGGAAGGAACGAAAGAAGAGAAGTCACCAGAAGCAAAGCTATTTCGGTCCACTTGGTTGGAACATGTGAAATTATACTGGAAAGTTTGACAACCTGTGTTGTGTAGGAGAAGATTCAAGGAAGAGTTTGTTGGCAACACAAGATTAAACGGAAAGTTCTGCTGTTCAAGGTGGGGTTTCTCAACTTCAGCAACTTCTAGAAATGCAGGTCTCGACTCCCAGAATCCTCAGGGATGGTCCTACTGGCAGAGGAATTCTGGGGATTGAAGTCCATACTGTACATCTGGCATTTGCCAAGACTTGGGAAATTTGCTTAAGACTGTACAGTCTAAATGGGTTTCTTGTTCTGTATCGTATTTCTAGAAGCTGGGAAAAAAAATTGAGACTCAGTGCTCCCGGTTTCAGAAATTAAATCAAAGGTGTTTTCCATTGTTTCACTATGTGATGAGGAAAAGGGAAAAAAATATCAGAATTTACTTATGCAGTTGTAATATTGTGGGGTCCTTGGTGCTCTCTGAACTTTGTTGCTTTCTTGCAGACATTTCATTACCCAACTGGATAACATCATCCGTGCTAGAAGGAAGTGGGGTTTGCTCTCTGTTACATATAGTGGCTTGCCTTGTCAATGGAGATGCTATTTCAGAGGAAGGGGGCAGCAGCTGCCAAACCATGTTTTCATGGCCTCTGACGATGACAGTCTCTGACTGAGGGAACACATAAAGATTCATCCCTGTGAGATCTTAGTAGCTTGCAGAGGTTGCTGGAAAAAGGGAATTTCACAATTATGTAGAGCCTGAACCTTGATCAATAATATTTTCACTCAATCAATGAACTTTCTAAAGACCCCTTCTCCACCAATCAACACCCAGATAAGCAGTTTTATTCCAAGATACTCATGTTCTATGCAAGGTAGGATCTTTAATCTAGAACAGGGGTGTCAAACTCAATTTTATTAAGGACCACATCAGCATTGCGGTTGCCCTCGGGGGACGGGCAGGGTTGGTGCGGCCTACTGGGTGGGTGTGAATGGAGTGGGTGTGGCCTACTGGGTGGGCATGGCCAGCTCTACATCATTCGCGTCAAGGGTGCCTGTGGGGGCCTGGGCAGGAGTGGGACAGATCTGTGGGGCCTCTGGCAGAAGGGGGTGGGACTGGGGCAAGTGCCAAGGCATGGTCCGTTTCTTCATTCCTCACAAAGGGTGACACCTCCCCAGCATGCACCCAGGGGGCAGGGCCGACACAGCAGGGGCTGGTTCCTTGCTGTTTCTAGACTGCCTTGTGGAGCTAAGACTGAATGCGTTTCAGCATAGATGGCCACCACAAAATTGTACATTGGCTCCCGGCTGCCCTGGGCCAGGGCCAAAGCAGCGGGGGCCGTTCCCTCACTGTTTCCAGGATGGCTTCGCGGGCCGCATGAAACTACTTCACGGGCCGCATCCCAACGAAGTGGTACCTATTAATCTACTCTTATTTGCATGTTTTTGAACTGCTAGATGGGCAGGAGCTGCAGCAAGGGACAGGAGCTCACCACATTGCGTGGCTCTTGGGTCTCAAATATGGACTGCCATTTTCCAGCTGACATGCTCAGCATTTTTAACTGCTGAGCCATTGCGCCCTCTTCGATAAATTTTACAAATAAATAAACCTCGAGGACTGTGCAGTATGCTGACACACATTCAGGATTCACACTCTGCGTAGAGTTGCTTATTACATAACAAAGTCGTAGTCCTCAACTGAGTGAATAGTCACTTAGTGACTTCAGACATATGCTGGATCTACCTGGGGGCTATTTATGACCCAGATTCAGAGTTCTGATCATCACCACCGCATGACACACACACACACACACACTGCAGTCATCTGACCAAACTTTGAGTGCTTAGCAACTGGGCTGAATTTATGGCCATTTGCAGTATCCTGTGGTCATGTGAACCATGTTTTATGACAGTTTTGCTGAAACTTGGCATTTGCTTCCGTTTTGGGGCAAAACCCTAACCCAGGGATAGGCAACCTTGGCTCTTTTATGACTCAGGAATTCTGGGAGTTGAAGTCCACGAGTCATAAAAGAGCCAAGGTTGCCTACACTTGCCCTAATCCTAGTAAACCATTGTTTCACATAACTACTGAAGCGTTCACTAAACGGTTGTGGTGGCTACTCTGTGAGTGCCATGTTTGCTTAACCACAACTGCAAACAAGCTTGTTGGCAGGCTCTGTTAAGGTTGTATAAGTCGAGGAGTGTAGGTTAAAACCTCAGAAAAACATTTAATCTTTCCAATCAAGGCTCGGTGGAGAGTTGAACAGGACTTTGGATCATTGGCATTGTGCCTTCTGCCTCATCCCTACCATATCCTTCCCTCCCATGTGTGGGAGGGAATCAGAGGTCGGCTGTCCTGACTCCAAGATTGGAATCCGGATTCTGAATTGGAGCAGGATCTTCGAAGCATTGCTAAAGCGACCTCTGAGGATTCGTAGCTGGGGAAACGGTGGAGGAGACACCGCGCCTGCTGGGTGCATTGGGGAAAAAAAAAGAGCTGGTTCTAAAAAAAAATTAAATCGTATTTATTTATATATTTATTTCATATATAAAAGAAATTTTAAAAAAAGAAAAAGAAAAGGAAAGAAATCGTAAGGAGGATGCAGGCTTATGGCAAATCCGTCTTGTCTGCGGCTTCTGCCTGGACAGTTGACTCGGATCCGCCCGGAGTTAGTAAAGTCCGCCGGTTGTAGTGACCCTTAATGATGCCTGAATTATTGTTCTCGTTTAAAATTTGCTTCTGCTTTTGCCTGTTCAGAGATTGCACGAGTCCCAGCACCACGGCGGCTAAGGAATATTGTCCTGTTAGTTTTCTTGGTTGCAAGGTCAAAGGGTTGGGCTGGACCCTTCCCAGAAGGAAGTAGGTTTTGATTTTGCCTTCTTGCTCGCTGATGCCCTTGACGTAAATCTCTCCCCGATAGTCGAAGGCAAATCCTCGGTCCTTCAAGATCAGATAGGTTTCCTCAGGCACTTGCATCCGGCCGCTAATTCCGGTACTGTCCATTCGGCTAGCTAAATTTACAGTTTTGCCCCAGATATCATACTGTGGTTTCTTAGCACCAATGACCCCAGCTACAACTGAGCCGTGGCTGATACCTACGAAGAGAGAGAGAGAGAGAAAAGCAAATTACGATTATGATACAGAGCGATCCTATGAAATTCAAGGGTTTCAGTGAATCTAACTATATCCAAGGGTGGGATTCAGCCAGTTCACACCACTTCGGCAAAACCGGTGGCTAATGTTTTGTCGCCCAGGCCCAGAAGGGATTTCCGGAAGTGGCATCCATGCAGAGAACTGGTTGTTCACATCTTTGAATCCCACCACTGACTATATCCAGTTCCTCTCCAAATCCATTCATGCCTTTCCCCGGTGTCACATACAGAGTTAGAGCCTTCCAACTTGCAGTGGACAAATTGTGGCCCCACAGGCATTGCAAGGGTACAGGTAGTCCTTGGCTTATGACCACAACTGAGCCCAACACTTATGTTGCTAAGTGAAACATTTGTTAAGTGAGTTTCGCCCCATTTTATAAACTTATTTTGCTACAGTTGTTCAGTGGATCATTGCAGTTGTTAAGTTATTAACGTGGTGGTGAAGTGAATCTGGCTTCCCCATTGGCTGTGCTTGTCAGAAGGTTGCAAAAGGGGATCACATGACCCCGGGACGCTGCAACCATCATAAATATGAACCAGTTGTTAAGCTTCCAAATTTTGATCACATGACTAAGGGGATGCTGTGACAGTTGTGTGCGTGAAAAATAGTGGTAAGTCACTTTTCTGAGTGCCGTTGTAACTTTGATTGGCCACTAACTAAGTTGTTGTAAGTTGAGGACTACTGTAATGGTAAAATGCAAGAGGGGCACGTCCAACCACATCTTAAAGACCACATGGTGGCCGTTGCTCAACTAACAGAAGAAGGGAGGAACAAATATTCCCTAGGTTTAACATATAATGTTAATACATATGCACTCCCCTGTCCTGTTTGTTTTTGAAGCACCATTCAAGGTGTTTCTGGGTTGAAAGGATGAGTTGGCAACATCACTGTTGCCTGAGGAATGCACGTGGGGGGCTCCTTTCAGGTCCCCATCAAGAAGCTGGAGTGAGTGACGTGAGCTCACCCTGCCACCCAGCAGCACTCAGATCTCAAATGCGGGCTAGCTAACCTCCAGTCTAGCATCCTAACTACGTGAGCCACCACGCTCCTATAACACATATACACTAATAGAAAGGAATATTTGTAATTCAGGGTTGAAATCTGTAGTCCTTGGTGCTCTCTAAACTTGATTGTTTTCTTGTAGATGTTCCAGCAGTGCACTGATGATGTTACCTAGTTGGGTAATGAAATGTCCACAAGAAAATAACCAAGCTCAGAAAGCACAAGGGACCCACAAATATGCACACTGTCAACTTTCCTACCGGGACCTTGAGTAAAGAAGAACACGAAGACAACTCGACTCAGGCAGCAACAGTTTACTTTAAGGCAAATGTTGGCATCAGCAGAGACCTACAGCAACAAGGCTCTTTGCTCTACAAAGTTTGCGCTGGGAGCAATCGCCTCCCAGTGCTGCTTAAACACACTTGTGCTAATGCTACCCCACCCTCCACCCAATTAGCTATCAACCACACCCCTGCCCAACAAACCACAAGCTCACCCATCCATCGCCTC
Organism: Bothrops alternatus; assembly: GCA_034064705.1. NCBI lineage: Eukaryota > Metazoa > Chordata > Lepidosauria > Squamata > Viperidae > Bothrops > Bothrops alternatus. The sequence continues at coordinate 1,956,622 of JARGCV010000089.1, forward strand.
ACAACCCCACCCAACCAGCACCCGGCAGCAATCAGAGAAAGCAGCTGCCCCATGACTGAGGCTTCTTCTGGGACGCCCTGCCTTGAAAATGTGCTCTTTGGGCTACCGCCCATCAGCTGTTCGGCGACTCAAGCTTATTCTGCGCAGGCACAGCGTCCCATCTGCGCAGGTGCAGTGTCCCATGCCTTCTGGAACTGCCCGTCAGCTGTTTAGCGGTCAAAACACCCACTGGAGGATCCGCGGCTTGTGCTCTCTCTTCAGAACGGTGAGCTGCCTTGGACCCGGTGCTGGTTCTCCTCCTCCTCCACCGTGCTGTTCCCCCTCTTGTGTGTTGAGCCCGGGAGGGCTTGACACATGCAACAGAACTTAAATTGTAAGGGAATTTCAATATACTACTACTAGTTAATAACTTAAAAGAAGCTGATAGAGCCATGGATAGAGGGTGTGATATATCTGGAAGGTTTATAAAGAGTTGGAAAGATGCCAGCAATTGTTGGAAATAGAATCATGGCTTTATTAACACAGGGTTTAGCCTTCATCTAGTGTCGAAGAGAGACTGGCTGAACCAGAGGGAGTCAAGCAGGGAATTAGTCTGGAATCATTACATAGGCATAGAAAAGCAAGGCCTACTTGAATGCCACTGAACTTTTATCTAGTCTAGCTCAGGTACAAACTGCCAGTCTGGGAAGATTTTTGTGAAATAGATATGAGCAATAAAGTACCTAATTGAACTCTTCATGTGTGGATCTGGTTGCTTCACCTGACATCTAGTTCAAATATTGGAGAAATGATATCGTGACCTTGTGAAGAGTTGCTTGCATGCATTAGGGAGGAAGTAACTTTGGGTTTTCAAAGGAATGCATGTGTAAGTCTTGCTGACCTTTCTACCTATGGCAAGCTGCTTTAAAGTGATTCAATAAATCAGCTGGTGGGCACCTTGCTGATCTAGGGCACCGTGGAGGTCGCGTTCAGCAGATACGTACCAATGCGGAGCTCAAAGTTGTTGAAAGAATGCTTGTTAATCTCTTGAATGCTTTCATTCAGTGCAATGGAGAAGTCTGCCAGAGCGCATAAATGGCCCCACTTATCTTCACACTGCTGAGGAATGAAAGACAGAATCAACAATGCCTGTTGGCTGATCAACTGCTCTGTCAACAGGGAGCCAAATTCTGCAACAGTTCAGAGGACTGAACTTAAAAATTGTGGAATATTAGCCAGGATAAAAAAGCTTTTCTCTTTTTGGAATACCACAACATCACAATCGCAACATCACAACAAAGAGAACTTTCTTTTGAGACGTAGGAAGATTCTAGTCCTGTTCAGTTCATCTATCTAATTTGTCCTTGCTCTCCCATACTCACTAAGAATGCCATTTTAGAACAGAACAGAAGAGAAGAGAAGAGAAGAGAAGAGAAGGGAAGGGAAGGGAAGGGAAGGGAAGGGAAGGGACTGGACTGGACTGGACTGGACTGGACTGGAATGGAATGGAATGGAATGGAATGGAATGGACTAGACTGAAATGGAATGGACTAGACTCGACTGAAGTAGAGTAGAGTAGAGTAGAGTAGAGTAGAGTAGAACACAGCAGAACAGAATAGAATATTGGCCACGTGTGATAGACACACATGGAATTTGTCTGCATAAGTTTTCAGTGTACATGCAAAACAACAACGTAATAATATTCATAATACCAAAGTAATAACAATCATAATACCAATAAGAGAAAGTGGTGGAACAGATGTGAAGGATAAAAGCAATACAGCCATACTGCATGGTTAAATAAACATAAGACAGTTCTGAGGGAATTAAGAGTTTGAAGAATTATTGAAGTAGACAACCCTACTGCACAATTCACAACTCTACTTTATTAGGACCTCAAAATGGCAAAGAGATGGGACAGGGACAAACGCTGCAGCTCTACCCCAGATCTGCTTACACATCTTCCTTCTTCTGTGTCTAAATCAATGATGAAGAGGAATGAAAAAATGGGGGGGAAAATGCCGGCTATAGAAAAATACCGTATTTTCTGGCGTATAAGACGACTCGGTGTATAAGACGACCCCCGACTTCGGAGCCGATTTGCATGCTTTAGAAAGTCGTCTTATACGCTGGAAAATACGGGTATCTGAAATCTATAGCTGAAAATTTATGTAGCTAAGGGTTCAACTGTTGAGTTGTTGGTCTGCTCCAAGCTTGTTGTTTCCTATTGGTTTATCAGGCTGGGTGACTTCATCTGTGTGAGGGAGAGTGGAATTTGCTGGTTGTTTATATGTAATGCTTTGCCTTGCTGGTCTTGATTGGGCTATGGCTTCGTTCTTGTCTCTCTCTTGAAACAGGCAGACATGTGTTAGAAAAACAGGTTAGCTCCTTACCTGTTTTTCAGGGGATAGCCCTGATACCGCCATGTATGTGCTTCCAATGGTTTTAATTTTTTCAATATCCTGAAATCGTTCTTCACCTAATAACTGAAAACAAGGATTTCAAAGTCACGATTAGCATATACATTCTTGCTGAAGGATTTCATTTGACATCCTTCAAGCCTGTGATTTGTTGCTTTTGCCTGGCTGAGGAATTCTGGGAGTTGAAGTCCACAAGTCATAAAAGGGCCACGTTTGAAGAGCCCTGCTTTTGGTAATAGACAATATAGGCACTCCTTGTCTTATGACCACAACTGAACCTAAAACGTCCGTTGATAAGTGGTCATAAGTTACTTTTTTCAGTACCTCTGTAACTTCAAATGGTCATTAGATAAACTGTTGTAAGTCAAGAATTACCTATACGTGAAACAATACCTTCTCCAAATCCATCAGTTACCTTTAACCCTTTAGCTACCCTAATGGCTGCAAATCCCTGCAAATTCAGAGACACATAAACACACTGAATCATATATTATCTTTTTTCAGCACAGTTGCAACTTCAAAAGGTTACTAAACATACTGTTGTAATTTGAGGACCCCACCAAAAAAAGATGATTAGTGATCTTGAAGGATGCCATTCCCCCTTGATGAAAGGAAGAAGAGCTAAAAATAATGATTAACAGACAAATTGCTGCATAATTGGTCACCATATCACAAAAAAGATGTTGAGAGTTTGGAAAAAATTCAGAGAAGAGCAACTGAGATGATCCAAGGCCTGGAGACTAAAACATAGGAAGAACGGCTACGGGACTTGGGTTTGGCTAGTCTAAAGAAAAGAAGAAATAGGGGAGACATGATATAGCAGTGTTCCAGTATTTGAGGGGCTGGCATAAAGTTATTCTCCAAAGCAGTGGTTCTCAACCTTTTTCAGGTTGAGACCCCACTTGCGGCGCGCATGTGCGGCGCGACCCCAACCCACGCATGCGCGGCGCGTGCGTGAAAAAAAAAAGGCGGACCGCGATGGCCCGACCCGTGCATGCACGGTGCATGCGATGGCACAATCCGCGCATGCGCGGCGCACATGATGGTTCGAACCACGCATGCACAACGTGCGCGCGATGAAAAAAACAAAAAACAAACAAAAAACAAAATGGCGGACCGCGACGGGCCGATCCGCGCATGCGCGGTGCGTGCGACGGCCTGAACCGCGCATGCGCGGTGCGCGTGCAACGAAAAAACAAAACAAAAACAAAACAAAAAAAACAAAATGGTGGACCGCGACGGGCCAATCCGCGCACGCGCGGCGTGCGCGCGACGGCCCGAACCACGCATGTGCGGCGTGCACGCGACGGCCCGAATCGTGCATGCGCGGTGCGCACGCGACAAAAAAAGGTGGACCGCAACGGGCCGGTCCGCGCATGTGCGGTGCGTGCGACAGGCCGAACCGCGCATGCGCAGCACGCGCGTGACGAAAAAACAAAAGAAAAACAAACAAACAAACAAAAATGGCAGACCGCGACGGGCCGATCCGCGCATGCGCGGTGCATATAGAATATAGAATATAGAATATATAGAAGATAGAAGATAGAAGATAGAAGATAGAAGATAGAAGATAGAAGATAGAATAGAATAGAATAGAATAGAATAGAATAGAATAGAATAGAATAGAATAGAATAGAATAGAATAGAATAGAATAGAATAGAATAGAATAATGGAGTTGGAAGGGACCTTGGAGGTCTTCTAGTCCAACCCTCTGCTCAGGGAGGGAAACCCTATACCAGCGGTTCTCAACCTTTTTCAGGCCGCGACCCCGACCTGCGCCGCACATGCACGGCCTGACCCCGACCTGCACGGTGCTGCCCCCTGCACCGGCCGAGGGGAAAAGGGGAAAAAATGGTGGGCTGCGGTGTTTGGCGACCCCCGTGAAATGGTCGTTCGACCCCAAATGGGGTCGCGACCCACAGGTTGAGAACCGCTGTCCTATACCATTTCAGACATATGCTTGTCCAGTCTCTTCTTAAAAGCCTCCAGTGTTGGAGCACTGTTAGAACTGTCAGGAAATGTCTTCTTAATTCTAAGTTGCTTCTCTCCTTGATTCCAATTCACCCAATCTACTCAAGCCGGACTCACCTCCATCCCGGAATCCATCCCGGTGCTTCAGAATTAAAAAGAGATTAGCTGCTAGCTAAAACGGCACAAACACAGAGGTTAAATCATCGATCGGCTGACCAAATGCCAGGCCTGCTGGCCGGGCCAGCTGTTCCTTAAATCTCACTCCCTCTCTGGGCCCGAAGGGTCGCACAAATTACCTCGTCAAAGTCAGCGATGATTTCGTTCAGCAGGCGCAGGCACTCCACCCCCTGGTTGTTCATTTCGGTCTGGGAATAGAAGTCGGCAAAAGCAGGGATCGAGGCAAACATGACGCCAACAGCATCGTAGGACTGAGAGTAGAGGTCCTAGAAATGCAAAGAAGGGCAGAGGAGAAAAAGATGCCGTTTAGTGACATTTGGCAGAAGAGAAAGCGGGTGTGCCTTTTCTTGCCATTATTATTATTTTTTTTAATAAATATTTTATTAGTTTTATAATTATAAATAAACAAAAAATCAAATTAAATACAACTCAACTTAATACAATCTTTTTCAACTTTTTCCAACATGAAACAAAAGATAAAAACTTACATAAGATAATTAAAGTAACTATGGGTGTTGCTCGGCAGCACCCCCTCTACCACATCCCCCTCTTCCTTCCTCCCTACTCTACTCCATCCCCCCACCTTCTCTCCCTCTCTCAATCTCCACCCTCCTCCTACAACCTACCTACTTTCCTCCACCTTCACTCCTCAATCTCCAGCCCCTCCAGATGTGGTTCCGAGGTACTGCCCGAGCAACCCCTCTTTTATCAAAAAGTATATCGTTCTTACATATTACCAATATTGCAGTTGAGTATTTTATAACACCCCCCCCCAACCCACCCACCTACCGACTTCCCAAAGTGAATACAGGGTAAAACACAAGAAAACCCACTAAACTAAACAAAGTTATTATATAAATCCTAATAAAAATTGAACATTTTTCAGTCCAACTTATAAAAATTTAACTATTTTCTTGCCATTATTAAGTGCTTATTTGTTTGGTCTATGTAGCTGCCAGTCTTATTTGACTGGGATGATATAAGGTCTCCTGGCTTGAGCAGGGGGTTGGGCTAGAAAACCTCTAAGGTCACGTCTACCCCTATGATTCTATCTTTTATGTACACCAAGGTGATATTAGAATGGAATGGAATGGAATGGAATGGAATGGAATGGAACGAAATGAAACGAAACGAAAAGAAAAGAAACGAAACGGAAGAGAAGAGAAGAGAAGAGAAGAGAAGAGAAGAGAAGAGAAGAGAAGAGAAGAGAAGAGAAGAGAAGAGAAGAGAAGAGAAGAGAAGAGAAGAGAGCTGGAAGGGACCTTTGAGGTCTTCTAGTCCAACCCCCTGCTCAAGCAGGAGAACCTATACCAAGTGACTGTCTAGTCCAGGGGTAGGCAACCTTGGCTCTTTTATGACTCCTGCTGGTTCAGGAATTCTGGGAGTTGAAGTCCATGAATCATAAAAGAGCCGAGATTGCCTACCCCTGATCTAGTCTCTTCTTAAAAACCTCCAGTGATGGAGCACCCACGATTTCTGAAGGCAAAGCTGTTCCACTGGTTAATTGTCCTCACTGTCAGGAAGTTTCTCCTTAATTCCAGGTTGCTTCTCTCTTTGATTAGTTTCCAACCATTGTTTCTTGTCCTGCCCTCTGGTGCTTTGGAAAATAATTTGACCCCCCTCTTCTTTGTGGCAGCATCTAAAATACTGGAATACTGCTTTCATGTCAGCCCTATTTCTTTTTTTTCTTTAGACTAGCCAAACCCAAGTCCTGCAGCCGTTTTTCATATGTTTTAGCCTCCAGGCCTTTGATCATCTTAGTTGCTAGTGATACAGAAATGTGAAACCCATACAAGCAATAGAACTGTCCATAAAAGAATATACTCCCTTTTTATGATTCTGTAATCCCTTAATTCGGGGTAGAGTTGGGGTGACTGGATGGAACTGAGCATTTACTGGCCTGAAGCCCTTCCTGACACCACGCTGAGTTCTCAGCAGAATTTTTTTTTGTTTGCTGCCTAAGAGAGAAACATCTGTTGCTACCTAAGATTGAACTCTCAACCTTCCAAGTGGGAGACAAATGTCTTCACCACTAGGCCAGCACACTGCTCCAGAAAAGAATATAGTAAAAAGCCAAAATATATTCAGAGGCCGTAAAAAAAGTCAGGTCATCATTATAACAGTCATTAAACAGCCAATTAATGGTGCTTCCTCAACTTCCCAACCCAGATTCCTGTGGGGACATCTAGGTTTTAAGACTTCATGAAAAGTCAAATGTCAATGCTGCTAACATCGGATGTTTTTGCATTGACAACAGATGGAAATGTATCCATCTTTTATCTTTTGCTTTTAGAATTAGATGATGCTGGGAGGGGGGGATGTGAATGAGAATCCAGCTAGACATAACAACACTAAACCTAGCATGAGAAACAAGGTTATTGTAACCAGAGCTGATAAGGAATTGGCGGCTGGAGAACTGGAGAGGAAGCCCACGCTTCAAGCTAATTGGGGAATGTGATTTATGACTGTTAATTGGAGGAGGGAATTGTGCTTTGATACTGTGTGCTCAAGGGAGGGGAATTCAGTTTTTGGCTTTGATTATGCAGTGCCGATATTATGCTACTCAACATAAAGATTCTTTAAGGTAAACAATGCCTCAAAGTTCTTTTGAAGAGTTTCATCTGTCGGAACCATGACATCAAAAGTTGGAGCCATCCAGAACTCTAGGAGAAGACGGTTCTACAGGGCAGCCATGGGAACTGAGAAAGATAGGGCCCCACCTCTCTTGCAGAAGAGAGGCGATTCGTTTAATTTGCTCATCAATCTAACCCTCAACAAATCATGTTGGAGGCCTGATGTGGACTCTGAGAAGACATGGTTAAACATCCAGGAAGAATTTGGAATTTGTTTGGAAGTTAACCTTCTAGCAGTGATAACGTTATCCTAGTTCGGTAATGAAATATCCACAAGGAAGCCATCAAGCTCAGAGAGCACCAAGGACCCCACAATTGAACCTTGAGCTACAAATATTCTCTTCTATTGGTAGAACAATTTGTTTCTTGCATTCACATTTCTCGATTGTGATCACTGTGGCAACTTGTTGCAAGCTTCCCAGGGCAATAGCATCTATATTTATAGCCTATTGATGGCAAGCTTATGCTTGGTATGCTGATCCTTATATAAACAAAATGGAATCAATCAGGAACAGGGATGAGGGTACTCACTAAAAGTATTACATATTGCCATCAGTGAATAACCCAAAGAGGAGAAGATCACAAACACACCAATGAGTGTGAACAGTGGCTATTGAATGTTGTGTGGGCATGCGTTGTCAGGCAACATAACCCAGGAGTCCCCAACTCCTGGGCCACGACCCATTAGCGGGCCACGGCCTGTTCGAAACTGGGCTGCAGGAGAGATGGGCAATTGCGTATGCGTGAAGCTTTGCTTGTGTGAGTGGAGGGTGCTTGCACTGGCACATGAAGCTCCACTCGTGCAAATGGAGTGGAAGGCTCTTGTGTGTGTCGCTCCATTTGTGTGAATGGTGCTTTGCAGAGCAGAGTGTGCTTGTGCGTAAAGCTCCATTCGCATGAATGGAGCTTTGCACGCACGAGTGTTCTCTGCTCACACAAGAGGAGCTTTGCACATGAGCACCAGCGCCCTCTGCTCACGCAAGTGGAGCTTCGCATGAATGGGCAAGCACTCCTGCTCATGCATAAAGCTCCATTTGCATGAGGGGAGGGCGCACATGCCTGCCCCTCATGCAAATGGAGTTGTGTCTGTGCACCTGCCACTCACATCCCCCCCCAAGTGGGCCATCAAACTGTAAAGGTTGGGGACCACTGACTTAACCCAGCGACATGAATCCCAGCGACCGGTTAGGGCACATAGGGTTGGCCTCCTACGGGTCCCGTCTGTTAGACAGTGCCGTTTGGCAGGACCTAGGGTTAGGGCCTTCTCTGTTGCTGCCCCAGCCCTCTGGAACCAACTTCCCTCAGAGGTTCGTACTGCTCCCTCCCTCCTAGCTTTCCGAAAACTTTTAAAAACACATCTATGCAGACAGGCTTGGGACGTGTGAGCGGCGCTCTGCCCCTGGGCCTTTGATTGGGTTGTATGTTGTATGAGTGGGTATAGTTTTAATTTTATACTGCATTTCTATTTTAAATGATTTATATATTTTTTGTACTTGTATTTCTGCTGTAAGCCGCCCTGAGTCTGGGGAGAAGGGCGGCATATAAGTATAATAAAATAAATAAATAAATAACCCACAACTGCAAAACAGGTGGAGAAAGAAACTGAGAAGTGACATTCTCTTTCCCCAAACCCTCAGACTGTAAAGTGGGAGATTTGTACTTTCAGACTTGCAAGATTGTGTTAATGCAGTCATTCAATAAAGTAGAATTAGCTCAAGAGGTCTTGTATCCTGTTTGGTTTGCTTGGGAAGTCTGACAAAACCTAATTTTAGTTCCCAAAAAAGACAAGTGTCCAGGAATGAACCCCCTATAAACACCTGACTCCCTTACATAACTGCGGATCAAACAGCATCTGCCGCACATCTGGAGAGGCTGGGAAAGGTTGACATGCAATCTGTTTGCAGTCGCTTGTTTTCTGGATTCGGAAGCTTTCCTGCGGTGAGCCTTAAAGCCAATCTGTGCAGAAAGGAAAGCATTCATTTCCCTGTTTGCTTCCCTGGGGAAGGGGGAGGTTAGCATATTATGTAAATAAATGTTTACTGTATTGAACCTTGAATGATCCAAGCAGCTGATGCAGAAACTCTCTGCAGGTATGATTATTCAATGCAACAGCAGGAGGGGAACGCCTGGGAGGGGTGAGGGTGGGGGTCAGGGAGAGAGATCAAAGGCAGATTTACAGAATTACTCTTGCAAATGGCAAGCATGCTTTCAGTGCTAAGAATAGATGTGGCTTACCATTAGGATGCAGGCAATAGCCTTTGTCTTATATAGCTACTTCAGAGGACAGGAAAGAGTTAATTAATATCACAGCTTTGGAAGCTGTGACCTCAACAGCTTCTAATCCAATCCTTTGCCCAGGGCAGGGATCTGGAGAGTATCCCAGCCAAACTGTTGTTCAATCTTTTGATGGTTCTTAGTAGTTCTCCTTGGAATGACCAAGGAAAAGAAAGACCACGCCCCAACCCATCACTGGCAGGGCAAGTTACTGTAAATAAATGGAGCAAGCCCCACTCTCGCTAGCCCTGGTGATGTTATCTAGTTAGGCAATGAAATGTCTGCAAGCAAACAACCAAGCTCAGAGAACACCAAGGGTTCTACTGCCCAAACTTTGTCAAGAATGGAGCCCTCACAGCTCCAGAAGATGGGCTATTCCAGGGGTAGGCAACCTTGGCTCTTTTATGACTGGTGGACTTCAACTCCCAGAATCCCTGAGCCAGCCTGGCTCAGCTTGGAAACCTCTCCCTTTCCCCTCAGCGTGGCTGGCTCAGGAATTCTGGGAGTTGAAGTCCACCAGTCATAAAAGAGCCAAGGTTGCCTACCCCTGGGCTATTCCAATACTTATTAGCTGTCAGTGTCAGGGAATTCCTCTTTTTTAAAAACTTGGATCTGTTTTGTGGGTACAATGACAGAATGTCTATGGAGATGCTCAGTCATCCAGGTCATCGTTATCCCGAAAGATTCTTTTGCAAGAGGCAACTGGACTTTCTGTGTTTTTCTTTGGAGACATTTCACTTCTCATCCTAGAAGCTTCTTCGGCTCTGACTGGATGGTGGGGAATGGAAAGATTTATACTCCTTGCAGACAGCTGGTCATTTGCATTCTTTTAGCGAGTCAGCAATGCTAATGCTCCCTGCAAATGAACAGCTGTCTGCAAGGAATATAAATCTTTCCATTCCCCACCATCTAGTCAGAGCTGAAGAAGCTTCTGGGATGCGAAGTGAAACGTCTTCAAAGAAAAAAAACAAGAAAGTCCAGTTGCCTCAATGAAAAAGCATCTCTGGGATAACCATGGCAGAATGTTGAAATCCTGACAGAGATTCTCTTTTCTTTCCCTGCCTCAAGATGGGCCATGCTTGAATTTCTTCCTCAACTCTTCCTATTTTTCCAGGCTAGGTTGATGTTTGTAAAAGGGGTCCTACATACATTCCTCAAGGGTCTATCCATTCTTCTTGACCGTTTTCCAACCTTTATTTAAATCAGAAAGAAAACTCTAAAACAAATCTTTGCTTTTGGCCACGACCATGACTAGAACCCAATTCTTACGTACTTCATTATCTCGGTCCTTTTCCAGGAAGTGACGGGCCACGTGGCTCGGCAGAATATTGCGTAGCATATTTTCGTTATGTTCTCTTAATTCTTTCATCTCGTTGATTTCTTCTTTGGCCTGGCCGCGCCACAGAAAGTCAAGCCTTGCTGTGTATTCAAGCTGCAAAGACAGAAAAGCCTCTTTTTAATTGAACATGTAGTCCATCCTTAAGAATAGGTACCTAAGAGAAGTGAGGGTAGATAGTGAATCAGTGCTAGGGTGACATAGTAGATAGGGAGAAGCACCAACTTCCAGATTTGGACTTGAAATAATCTGGCAGTTAGTGAAACCTGGTGCAGAGATATTCATATTAAACCAGAGGTTCCCAACCTTTTGGGCAGCAGGGACTGGTTCCACGGAGAGAGGGTTTTCTGCGGACCAGAGGGTGCGTGGTTTTGTGTGCTTCCTGCATGTCGTGGATGGGGCTTTGCTTGTTTGTGCGGACCGGTTACTGGCATGTCGCGGACCTGTACCGGTCCATGGATCAGGGGTTGGGAACCCCTGTATTAGACTGTTGGGGGTGATTTGTAGACTATCTTCAAGGACAAACACAGATCTAGTACATGGAAGAGGTAAGAGAAAAGCAGGCAGAGCTGGGTGATGGAGTTAAGTGCATCATCAGCTTAGAGTCGTTACATTGCCACAAATGGTCTAACTCCTCCTGAATTGTGTTGACTCTGATCTGATGCCAATTTAGTATTGAACTTTAGTTGACTAGATGCTTATTTATAAACTTGACAAATAAACTTTGTTGAGCTACAACTTTAATATATGGTACTGATTCTTTGCGCTTGACATTAAACCACTCGATTAAACATTTGGGATCCTCAGACTCTTGGGGCATAGGAAAAGATATTTTAATTCATTCCTCCAAAAATTAGCCATTTCCATGTACATTTTTTTCTTTCTGAAGTAAAAGTCAATTGAGACCATTTTTTTCCCTTTTAAAATGTTCCCTGGGGATAAGCTAGAAAGGAAAGGGTTAAAACTCCTCTCCCTCTCCAAAAAGATCCTGATGTGGGTAGCTACTTTGAAGCAAATAAAATTAGAGAAGGAGTTCCACAATATGTAATTAATGTAATGTGTAGTTTGTCCTTAAGAATAGCCAGCTAAGTCAAAGTTTAGAAACATATTATATCAATTCCAGTGTGAAGATTTATAAATGTCATTGCACCAATGATGTGTCCTTTGAATCTCTAGAGGTGTAATTTAGTAAAAAAAAAAGAACCATGGGCATCATTATACTTTATTGCACTCCATGTTAAAGTAACCTTTTGTACTGGAGTCACACGCAGTGGACAAAATTAGCTAAAGATAAACAAGGATTAACAGAATAACAGTAGAACAGAGGGGATCTTGGAGGTCATCTAGTCCAACCTTCTGGTCAGGCAGGAGGTCCTATAGCATTTCAGACAAGTGGCTGTCCAATCTCTTCTTAAAAAAATCTCCAGTGATGGAGCACCCACAACCTCTGGAGGCAAGCTGTTCCACTGGTTAATTGTTCTCATTGTCAGGAAATTTATTCTCAGTTTTAGATTGGTTCTCTCCTTGATTAGTTTCCATCCATTGCTTCTTGTTCTTCCTTCAGGTGTTTTGGAGCATAGGTTGACCCCCTCTTCTTTGTGGCAGCCCCTCAAATATTGGAACCCTGCTATCATGTCACCCTAGTTCTCTTTATTACACTAGACCAGGGGTTCTCAACCTTGGCAACTTTAAGACTTGTGGACTTCAACTCCCAGAATTCCTCAGCCAGCTTTGCTGGCTGAGGAATTCTGGGAGTTGAAGTCCACAAGTCTTAAAGTTGCCAAGGTTGAGAACCCCTGCACTAGACATACCCAATTCCTGCAACCTGTTTTTCATATGTTTTACCCTCCACCCCATAATCATTTTTGTTGCTCTTCTCTGCATTCTTTCTAGACGTCTCAACATCTAACCCAAAACTGGATGCAAAATTCCACATGTGGTCTTACCAAGGCATTATAAAGTAGTATTGACACGTCACATATTATTGTGGGAGGTGGGTAATGTTTATTATATACTACCAGACAGGAAGACATTCCAGTCCTAAAGTTAACGGGAATTTCTGGATATATTATTATATCCATAGACATATTGACAGGACTTTTGTCTTTCTTATATTTGACACCATCCCTTTTTCTTGTATTATATTTCTGGCCCTAAGCAGAGCTAAATTATGACTACAGTGCTTAATGACTACACTTTACAACAGAGGTGCAAAAATATAGGTCTAGTGTAGAGGTCCCCAACCTTTTAGGCACCAGGGACCGGTTCTATGGAGAGAGGTTTTTCCATGGACCGGAGGAGGTGTGGTTTTGTGTGCTGCCTGCATCCCATGGATGGGGCTTTCCTTGTTTGTGCAGACTGGTTGCTGGCATGCCGTGGCCCAGTACCAGTCCACGGACCGGGGGTTGGAGACCCCTGGTCTACTGCAGAGGTAGGCAGTCTTGGCTCTTTTACGACTCGTGGACTTCAACTCCCAGAATTCCTGAGCCAGCCATGCTGAGGGGAAAGGGAGAGGTTTCCAAGCTGAGCCATGCTGGCTCAGGAATTCTGGGAGTTGAAGTCCACCAGTCATAAAAGAGCCTAGGTTGCCTACCCCTGGTCTAGTGCATTACTTTCTAACCTTGGTAACTTCCCCAAGCATTCTGGGAATTGAAGTCCAGACATCTTAAAGTTGCTAAGGTTGAGAAACACGAATCTAGTGGTTAAGGTGTTGGACTAGGACTAGACAAACGGCCCCCATCCTGTGCGAGCTGCACTGGTTGCCGGTGGTCTTCCGGGTGCGCTTCAAGGTGTTGGTCACCACCTTTAAAGCACTCCATGGCATAGGACCCAGTTATTTACAGGACCGCCTACTGCCAGTAAATACCTCCCACCGACCAGTTCGCTCCCACAGGGAGGGCCTCCTCAGGGTGCCATCGGCTAAGCAATGTCGGCTGGTGGCACCCAGGGGGAGAGCCTTTTCTGTGGGGGCACCGATGATGTGGAACGAGCTCCCTCCGGAACTCCAGACATGTCATGATCTCCACACCTTCAGAAGAGAATTGAAGACTTATCTCTTCAATCAAGCCGGCCTGGCCTAGAGCTCCTCGGGGTTTTATGTAATTTAAATTAAGTAGTTAGGGTTTTAGTATTGGATTTTAATTTGGTTTTTAGTACAGCCTAGGTTATTTAATTCTGTTTTAAATATTTATTATTGTTACATTTTAAATTTGGCTGTAAACCGCCCCGAGTCCTACGGGAGAGGGGCGGTATAAAAGTTTACAAATAAAAAAAATAAAAAATAAAAATATGAATTGCAGTCTTGCCTTAGGCACAAAGCCTAACTGACCGTGGACCAGTCAATCTCTCACAGCCCTGGGAAGGAGGCCATGGCAACCACTTGCAAAGTCTTGCCAAGAAAACTGCAGAGACCAGTCCAAGCAGTTGCTAGGACTCAACACTGACTTGAAGGTTTCCCCCTTGAACACTTGAAAGGTACACACAGACACACACAAACAAACACACACCCTATCGGGGAGGCTTCATACCGTATGAAGCCTGAATGGAAAAGGCTTGTTCAGATATTGTCCCAAAAGTCCTTTTTCAGGAGGCAACTGGACTTTCTCGTTTTTCTTTGAAGACATTTCACTTCTCATCCAAGAAGTTTCTTCAACTCTCAGCTCTCAGCTGAAGAAGCTTCTTGGGAGAGAAGAGAAACGTCTTCAAAGGGAAAAAAACAAGAAAGTCCAGTTGCCTCATGAAAAAGAATCTTTGGGGCAACCATGACCTGAATGGCTGAGAATATCCATAGACATCCTGTCAGACATCCCTTGTCCAGTTCTTAACTACAATAAGTGTGTGTGTGTGTGTGTGTGTGTGTGTGTAAAATGCCAACTTATTTATGAGATTTTTCATAAATATTTATTCCCCCTTGGCAATTTTTCATTTTCTAACAAAAAGGAAAGAAAACCATTTTTTTCTTTAAAGAGCCAAGAAAATTTTTAGCAGATGCTATTTCAGATCGTTATCTGCTCTTTAAACAAAATGAAATCCCTTTCCAGTTGAGCTTGACTTTTGGTGTCTTTCATAGGCACGTTCATGTTGTTCTGCTTTTGGCAACACAAAAGTGGTTTTCCATTGTCCTTTTCTGATTTTTTTTCTCCCCTTTTTGTTACTTTATGTAGTTTACAAGCCTAGGACCATCCAAATATTGACCACATCAAAACCTTCTTATGCTGTTGAGATCCATTAAGGTTTGATAGATGCTGCCAGCTAGCTAAGCATCCTTCTTATCTTTTTTCTTTGGAAATATAATGTGGGTTTATGAGTTCCTTTTTTACTTTAATGTAACTTGATTATGTTCCTGGACACCAGAGTGCCACAAAATGAGTTTAGAAGCATATAATATTTACGTTCAAAAGTCATTGCTTCTATTTCCCAACAACTGTTCCAAGAGTATCTGATTTACCATAAATCTAAAGAAGTCTAATTGACTCTTTGTGAGAATTATTTTTTAATATAAATTGAGGACTTTGTAGAAGACACCCTCCAGACCTATTGACTATGGGAGAAGAGATGTCTAGAAGAAATTACATTACAGGGAAAGAAAAAAGTCCCAGTCTCGGGATTTTCTGAAGACAAATTTAATTAAAAGCATACACGTTTCTCATTAAGGATGGATCTGAAACCAAAACAGGAACAAAAATACTGGATGGTATAAAGTATTGGAGGAAGACTGCAGTCTGAATAGGAAGTCTGACAGTTGTTTGCTATTAACCACCATTGTGAATTATGGGCATGACATTTCCCCCCCAAAGGACTTGCTCATTCCATTTGAGAATGCTTTGAAAGCCTAGAGCAGGGGTAAGCAACCTTGGCTCTTTTATGACTTGTGGACTTCAACTCCCAGAATTCCTGAGCCAGCCATGCTGAGGGGAAAGGGAGAGGTTTCCAAGCTGAGCCATGCTGGCTCAGGAATTCTGGGAGTTGAAGTCCACGAGTCATAAAAGAGCCAAGGTTGCCTACCCTTGGCCTAGAGCACAGGTCGGCAACCTGCGGCTCCGGAGTATTCTCCGAGCAGCTGAAAAGCTTATTTGGGCGGAGCTCCTCCCTTTGCTGCGTCTCTGCAGGAAACAGGAAGGGCAGGAGAGAGCTAGCTAGTCCAGCTATGCTGACTCAGGAATTCTGGGAGTTGAAGTCCATGAGTCATAAAAGAGCTGAGGTTGCCTACCCTTGAGCTTGTTGGAGAACAGCTTGAAGCCAGCTTGCCAGGTGAGCAGAAGATCGGAGAAAGGGAGAGAGGGGGGGAGAGAAAGAGAGAGGGAGAGAGAGAGAGAGAAAGAGAGAGAGAAAGAGGGGGAGAGGAGAGAAAAAGGGAGAGGGAAAGAGAGAGAGGGAAAGGAAAGAGAAAGAGAGAGAAAAAGAAAGAAAAAGAGAAAGAGGGAGAGAGAGGGAGGGAGGGAGGGAGGGAAAGAGACAGAGAGAGACCCTTTTGACATCTAAAATGAAGATAACATTGCATATATCCTTTTTTACCTTTATTATAGGTGCGTGTATATATGTATTAGTGTGTATGTGTATGTGTGTGTGTGTGTGTGTGTGTGTATACACACACACACACACACACAGAGAGAAACAAAATAAAGGTAAAAAAGGATATATCAGTGTTATCTTCATTTTAGATATCAAAAGGGTTTTGCGGCTCCCAGTCTTTTGTTTTCAGTGGGAAACGGGTCCAAGTGGCTCTTTGAGTGTTTTGGGCTGCCTAGCCCTGGCCTAGAGCAACGTTCAGCAGCTAAAAGTTCAGATAAATCTCAGCATGGATAACTGTCTAAAAGATTCTCTTGCACCTGGCTGTTTCTCTCGTGAGAAATTCATTTCCTCCAGTTATTTTATCATAAGAGGAGGAAAACGTTTTTACAGTGACTCCCGCAGGTCAAGCAGCAACTTAGACCAATGTTTTTCAAGCTTGGAAACTTTAAGAAGGGTGGACTTCAATTCCCAGAATTCCCCAGCCAGCATTCTTGCCTGGGGAATTTGGGGAGTTGAAGTCCACCCCTCTTAAAGTTGTCAGGGTTGAGAAACACTGACATAGAACGTCCTCTAATTTTTTTTCTGGGCCGTGATATGCAAAATAATTGGCTCTTGCTTTCTCCATGCTGGGAAGTTTTCCAATTTCCTAATCTAGTCCACAGCCTGAGGATTTCATGATGGTCTCACATCCAAAACCAGGTCAGATTCTAGTCATGACTTAACCATGTGGGGTGAACCAAGTCATCATGTGAAGCTACTAATCTGGGTTTTGTTTGGCTCTTGCAGAAAATGTAAACAGAGAAACTAGGTTTTCTCCGCCTTTGCTCAGATTTTAGGTTATTGGCCATTCAATTTTGCCAAGATTCTATACCAAGGAGCCCTGTGGTTAGAATGCAGTATATTGCTGGCAAACTATGCCCACAGTCTCGAGTTCGATCCTGATTGGCTCCAGGTTGACTCAGCTGTCCATCTTTCTGAGGTTAGTAAAATGAGGACCCAGATTGTTGGGGGCAAGATGTTGACATTGTAAACTGATCAGAGAGTGCTGAAAAGCACCCCAGGGTGATACTTAAGTCTGCTATTGCTATCCTTCTCCCTATATTCAGAGGAGGGGCAGGGTGCAGTGGGAGGGAAGTGCTAAAATACGTGTCACAGTGTCAACTTTACGCCTTGCCTACTGACCTATTTATTTATTTTTATTTATTTTATGATTTTTATACCGCCCCCCTCCCGAAGGACTCGGGGCGGTGTACAGCCCAATTAAAACGACAACATACAAAAATTAAAATTATTAAAAATAAATTAAATAATTTGGCCCGATATTTAAAAACCCAATACATAATCTAAAAACACAATCCCCTAAAAACAATTATGGCCATTGTTGGAGCTGGAGCTATTATCCCAGGCCGGCTTGTCGGAATAAGTATGTTTTTAATTCTCGACGGAAGGAACGCAATTCCGTCATCGTACGGAGTTCGGGGGGGAGCTTGTTCCAAAGCGTTGGAGCTCCCACAGAGAAGGCCCTCCCCCTGGGGGTCGCCAGCCGACATTGTTTGGCCGACGGCACCCTGAGGAGACCCTCTCTGTGGGAGCGTACCGGACGGTGGGAGGTATTTGCTGGCAGAAGGCGGTCCTGTAGATATCCGGGTCCGATGCCATGGAGCGTTTTAAAGATGGTCACTAACACCTTGAAACGCACCCGGAAGGCCACCGGCAACCAGTGCAGCTCACGCAGGAGTGATGTTACATGGGAGCGCCATGGCGCTCCGGTCACTACCCGCGCGGCCGCATTCTGGGCCAGCTGAAGCCTCCGGGTGCACCTCAAGGGTTGCCCCATGTAGAGAGCATTACAGTAGTCCAGCCTGGAAGTGACGAAGGCATGAGTAACTGTGCATAGCGAGTCCCGGTCTAGGAAGGGACGCAACTGGCGTACCAGGTGAACCTGATAGAACATCCTCCCGGCCACGGCCGTCAAATGGTCCTCTAAAGACAGCCGTGAATCCAGGAGGACTCCCAAATTGCGAACCCTTTCCACGGGGGCCACTGTTTTGCCCCCAATGGACAACGAAGGAGTCAATTGACTAAACCGGGACGATGGTAGCCACAGCCACTCGGTCTTGGAAGGGTTGAGCTTGAGTCCGTTCTTCCCCATCCAAACCCGCACGGCCTCCAGGCACTGGGTCAGCACAGCAAGAGCATCATTGGGGTGGTTCGGCATGGAAATGTACAGCTGAGTATCATCAGCGTACAGATGGTACTCCACACCAAAACCACGGATGATCTCACCCAGCGGTTTTACATAAATGTTGAACAGTAGGGGCGAGAGGACCGATCCCTGAGGTACTCCACATACGAGGGATCTCGGGGTCGACCTCTGGCCCCCTGTCAACACAGACTGCATCCGGCCGGAGAGGAAGGAGGAGAACCACCGCAAAACAGTGCCCCCCATACCTAGCCCCTCCAACCGTTGCAGTATGATACCATGATCGATGGTATCAAAAGCCGCCGAGAGGTCCAATAGCACCAGAGCAGAGGAACAACCTCTGTCCCGGGCCCGCCAGAGGTCATCCACCAACGCGACCAATGCTGTTTCCGTGCTGTAACCAGGCCTGAAGCCCGACTGGTATGGATCCAAGTATAACGATTCCTCCAGGTGTCGCGGGAACTGTCGGGCAACCACGCTCTCGACAACCTTTGCAAGAAAGCAAAGGTTGAAGACAGGACGATAATTTGATAAAACAGCTGGATCCAGGGTAGGCTTCTTAAGGAGGGGCCTCACTACCGCCTCTTTCAAGGCAGCAGGGAAGACACCCTCACTTAACGAAGCATTAATAATTGCCTGGAACCAGCCTCGTACCACCTCCCGGGATGCCAACACCAGCCAGGAGGGGCACGGGTCCAATAAACAAGTGGTCGCCCTAAGTCCCCCGAGCAACCTGTCCACGTCCTCGGGAGTCACAGGGTCAAACTCAGCCCAGATAGCAGTCTGAAGACCAGACTCCGTCTCTCCCACCGGACATACGCAGTTGAAATCAAAGCCTTTCCATATCTGAGCGATTTTATCATGCAGATATTTTCCAAAATCCTCAGCTCTACCCTCCAAGGAGTCTCCTCTCACCTCCTGATGAAGGAGGGAGTGGGTCACCCTAAACAAGGAGGCTGGGTGGTTATCTGATGGCGCGATAAGAGCAGTGAGGTAAGAACACTTCTCTGCTTTTATCGCCGCTAGGTAGGACCTAATATGGTCTCTTACTAGTGTTCGGTCAGATTCGGCACGGCTCGATCTCCAACTGCTCTCTAGGCGTCTTTTCCGGCGTTTCATCTCTCTCAGCCCCTCAGTGAACCAAGGGGCTGATCGAGACGTACGTCGAATCAGAGGCCGCAAAGGTACGACCCGATCTAGAGCACCGGCCGCAGCCCTATCCCAGGGTGCCGCCAACTCTTCGACCGAGTCGTGTATCCGAACCTCAGGAATTGGCCCAAGCTCCATCTGGAACCGCTCGGGTTCCATCAGCCGCCTGGGGCGGTACCATTTCACTGGTTCTGCCTCCCTGCGGCGGGGTGCAGCGGTCAGAAAGTCCAAGCGAAGGAGAGAGTGGTCAGACCTATGACATCGCCACGTAAAGAAGAGAAGGTAGAGCTTCCATTATGACTTCCTAAACTACAATTTGTCATGAGGACATCACTGCAGACTGTCCTGGATATCTATACAATTAGTCGTCAGCTTATGATCACAATGGAGCCCAACATTTATATTGAATTTTACTCCATTTTTACAACCTTTCTCGCCACAGTTGTTAAGTGAATCACTGCCGTTGCTACGTTACTAACCCGGTTGTTAAGTGAATCTGGCTTCCCCATTGAATCTGCTCGTCAGAAGGGCGCAAAAGGGGATCACATGACCTTGGGACACTGCAACCGTCATAAGTACATGCCAGTTGCCAACTGTCCGAATTTTGATCATGTGATCGTGGGTGTTGTGTCCTGAGCCTGCAAAAGCAGGCTCGGGATGTTGCATTGGTCCTGGGCATTCCAAAAACTGCCCGGGACAGGACAGAGCGGTGCTAGCCTTGTGCGCATGCGCAAGGTGCGAAAACGTTCTGTTTGCATTGGTTGACATTGTCTGGGTTTCTGGCCATAAAGAAAGGCCTGCATGCCTTTTGTTTTTCGCTCGGGTGTTGTTATAAGGAGAATAAAGAATTGTTCAACTTCGCCATGTGTCTTCATCATTCGCATGTGAATGAAGTATACAACAGTGGGGATGTTGCAACATTCAGCAAGAAGGACCACACTGGGCCATAAAAGGGTAGCTCCCAAAATTTATTTATGGAAACTCTACATTCTCTAATTTTCCAAGCATTTCGAAAAAAATCTACAGTATAAATGGACACATTAGAAATTATCCCATGCAAGGCGTCTCTTGGGGAGTCAGCGCAATGCAAATAAAAAAGGGGCAGAGCTTTAACTGCATGACCATGTGGCTGCCATCTTGACTTTTTTGACCTACACCCTATAGACATCCCCAATCTCATATGTAATAAGATATTTCTTACCTGCAATTTTATTTTTATTTTATTTTATCCTTTTTCTACAGATCCCCAACCAGGAAATCTGCCATTCTTGTAGCAGCTGCTTTGCCCTGCTTGGATTTTGAACTGATTTTTTATTTCCCAACTAGAGTGAGTTGGATAGAGACAGATAAGATATTCTGAAACAGCTTTCTATTTATAATATTTCCACAGCGATTAAAAAAAAAAGAAGTTGCACAGAGCTGGCCGTATGCTCATTTTAATTGGCCTTTCTTTAAGGTTAATCAGGTCTTCAATTATTGAAGGTCATGAAATACTTCAGCCTGATATTTAATTATTTGCTCCAAAGGGGAGCTGTGATTGGCAGGTTCTAGCAGAGCAAGTTGTGTGTGTGTGTATGTTGGGGTATTTTCTGCTCTGGGAAAAGGTGCATATGGGAAAGAAGCCTTTTCCTTACCTGTTGGCCGTGATAAAATACAGCTAACAGGAACATGGCCATGAGGAGCAAGGAAGCTTCTTTCGTCCCCAGAAAATCTGTGCTATAAACAGAAAGAAAAGAGATAGAGGAAGAGGTAGCGATTAAAAAAAAACACAGGAAAGAAAAGCAAAGCTTAAAACAAAAATCTTTTTCTATTGTTTTGTTTTTAATTTGTCAGGTACGAAAGCCGGCCCAGTGACTTTGGGCCAATCACCAGGAGATTGGGAGATTTAGCCCTGCCTTGTCATGTGTGAATGTAGGAAGGAAAAGGTCAAGAGAGTAGGGTATAGTGCGGGGGTCTTCAAACGTGGCCCTTTTATGACTTGTGGACTTCAACTCCCAGGATTCCTCAGCCAGCCTCCATTTTGTTTGTTAGATTTAAAACAGGGGTCTTCAAACGTGGCCCTTTTATGACTTGTGGACTTCAACTCCCAGAATTCCTCAGCCAGCCTCCATTTTGTTTGTTAGATTTAAAACAGGGGTCTTCAAACGTGGCCCTTTTATGACTTGTGGACTTCAACTCCCAGGATTCCTCAGCCAGCCTCCATTTTGTTTGTTAGATTTAAAACAGGGGTCTTCAAACGTGGCCCTTTTATGACTTGTGGACTTCAACCAGACATCTCAGTCCATATTATACATTATTTACATATAACTTATCTATATATAAACTATACATTTCTAATCACTATTTTTTATTTTGTCTCATCATTTGTGACCTCTATCTTTTTCCCCCTCCATCTATAAAATTTGTTCCATATCAAATAAAATTCTGTGTCTTCCTGGTTTTTTAATCTTTTAGTTAACCTATCTAATTCTGCGCAAAACTTAAATTTTCTTTATTAGGTCTTCCTCACTCGCTATTTCCATTGTTTTCCATTTTTGAGCAAATAAAATCCTTGCTGCCGTAACCACATGAATGATTAGATATGTGTCCTCTTTATTTACATTTTTCTCTAATATTCCTAATAATAATGCCTCAGGTTTGTATAGAATGTTTTGGATAGTCATTTCTATTACCCATTCCCAGACCTTATGCCAATACACCTGTGAGGGCGATCTGGCTGCGACATCTGTCACCCCATTGATCACCAGGGTTGATAAAAGGATCAAATTTGAAGACCCCTGGTATAGGGTGCATGTGGAAAAGATATCAGGAAATGGATGCATTGGTTCCCTTTCAGACTCTGCCATTTATTCTCAGAATGAACATAAGAACATAAGAAGAGCCATGCTGAATCAGGCCAAAGCCCATCGAGTCCAGCATTCTGTGTCACACAGTGGCCCACCAATTGTACATGGGGATCTTGAGCAGAAAGAGAAGGCAAAACCCTCCCTTTCCCTTGACCCCCAACAAATGGTACTCAAGGGAATCCTGCCTGCCTCAACCAACATAGAGGCGGCACATGGACATCCGTTTAAGAGGCGGCACATGGACATCCGTTTTAGAGGCGGCACATGGACATCCGTTTTAATAACCACCGATACACAATGACAGAACAACAGAGTTGGAAGGGACCTTAGAGGTCTTCTAGTCCAACCCATTGCTCAAGCAGGGGACCCTATATCTTTCCAGACAAATGGGTCTCCAGTTTCTTCTGAAAAACCTTACGTGGTGGAGCACCCACAATTTCTAGAGGCAAGTCGTTCCACTGATTATTTGTTCTCACTGTCAGGAAATTTCTCCTTAGTTCTAAGTTGGTTCTTTCCTTGGTTAGTTTCCATCCATCTCAGAAGATTCCAGACACAACTATTTCTCGCTTCAAAATATTCTATGCGGAATTAAGTCAGACACTTTTTTTTTTGCATTCTTTCTATTCCTCTCTACATGGGGCAACCTTTGAAGAATGTCCGGAGACTGCAAGTAGTCCAGAATGCGGCTGCGCGAGCTGTCTTGGGTCTTCCAAGACATGCTCATATCACTCCAGCTCTCCGTGAGCTGCACTGGCTACCAACTGGTCTCTGAACACAATTCAAAGTGTTGGTTATGACCTATAAAGCCCTTTATGGCAATGGACCAGGATACTTGCGGGACCGTCTCCTGCCTCATGAATCCCAGCGACCGGTCAGGGC
>JARGCV010000089.1:1985000-2142500 GCA_034064705.1 Bothrops alternatus
GTCATGGGTCCCTTTTTTACAGTGCCGTTGTGACTTTGAACCATCACTAAACAGCCTGTTGTAAGTCGAGGACTGTCTGTAGTTTCACAGTATCACTGAAATAAAGTTTTGCTTCGAGGTTTCACATGATCCTAAAGCTTGGTATCATCCATCGTTGCCTAGCCTAACATACTGTGTTGTCTTTTCTCCGTGCAAAATGATATACTTAGGATTACCTCTGGATACGAGCAAATGTCTGTAAAATATACCGAAGAGTTGAAAGTTTGATTCTTAAAAGGCAGTTGTTTGTCCAGATCACACCAGAGCTGTGGACAAAGAAAAAGAAGAATAAGAATAAGAAAAGCAGTGCAATTGTTTGGCAGAATTTTTGTTGGGAAAGGGAGGAAGAAGAAGGTTTGATTGGGCAAAGAGAGAAGCAACCTAGAACTGAGGAGAAACTTCCTGACAGTTAGAACAATTAACCAGTGGAACAACCTGCCTCCAGAAGTGGTGAATGCTCCAACACTGGAAGTTTTTAAGAGACTGGACAGCCATCTGTCAGAAATGGTGTAGAGTTTCCTGCCTCCCTCCCTCCCTCCTTCCTTCCTTCCTCCCTCCCCCTCCCCTCCTCCTCCCTCCCTCCCTCCTTCCTTCCTTCCTTCTTCCCTCCCTCCCTCCCCCTCCCCTCCTCCTCCCTCCCTCCCTCCCTCTTTCCTTCCTTCCTTCCTTCCTTCCTCCCCCTCCCCTCCTCCTCCCTCCCTCCCTCCCTCCCTCCCTTCCTCTCCTTCCTCTCCTTCCTTCCTTCCTCCCTCCCTCCCTCTCCTCCCTCCCTCCCTCTCTCCCTTTCCTCCCTCCCTCCCTCCCTTCCTTTTCCAAGAAGAAAAATATATTTAAATACTTTCATGCAAAATATCAGAAGCTACTATCCTGGGAAATCAGCTTCTCACAATCTTTCACCTTGCAGATTTTTGGGTTATAGCTCTCATCACAGTCAGCTAGAATGACAGAGTATTATGAAAGTACCAACCAGAATATTTGTAGCTCAGACTTCACAGTATAATGATAGGTTTGTAGACCAGCATATCGGAAAGGCATTGGTTTGAGTAAAGTTGCTTTTAATTTCTAGTTTATACTTTTTCTGCCCCCTTCTCCATTCAGACAACCTTTCCCTTCTTAAATACTTACAATATTGATGACGGCTCCCAGGAAATTAATCATAATTGAAGCAAAGATGACGACATTTCGGGCCAGGTAGGTCTCATTAATCCAGCAGCAAGTTTTCCGGAGCACCAGGGGTAAACATTTGTAATCCTCTGCAGTGGTTATCAGCACGAGAGCTGAATGTAATATAATTAGAATCGAAAACTGGACAATCATCGGGATCATTCTGGAGAAGGAAGTCAGACACACATACTTAGAAGATGGAAAAACAGCCTCCTCCTGCATTTATAGGAAGAGTAAAATCTAATGTTTCAGGGCTTCATTAACTCTTCTAATTTCATCTTCTCGGGACAGATCATCCTGGAGAATGTCTACTCAGGGAGTCATTAAGAGTTGGACGCCAACTTAACTGGCACTTATTCCATTTTTATTCTTGTGCATGTGCACGCAATATACTTGTAGATGTAGGAGAGGCAGAGCTGAGGGAGGGAGTTAAGTGCGTGATCAGCTTAGAATCGATATGTTGCCACAAACGGTCTTGAATTCCATTGACCCAAATCTAGTGCCAATTTAGTATTGAACTTTAGTTGACTAGAGTCTTGTGTAGAGGCTTGAGCAATAAATCTTAACCTATGGTCTGATCCTTTACGCCTGACTGCAGAGGACCTATGCAAATATAACCTGTTTTTATATGACAGGATGACTAAAACAGTGCTTCTCTAAGACCAAATGAACTATATGCGCAAAGAGAAACATTACAAGATAAGCATAATACTGCTTTGGAACTAAGATGAACTTTGGGGTGTTAGCCAATAACCCTCACTCCTGATAACTCTTCTGAAGCTTAATAAAACCACCTTTGTACTGTTGTGTACCTCTAAGTCAGTCCTAACTTCTGATGACCCCATGGACAACTTCATGGAGTCTTCTTAGCCACATCTTCAGATGGACCACTGACTTTTCTCTAAGGCTGAGAGGCACTCACTGGCCCAAATCCACCCACCTGGCTTCATTTCCCAGTTTCTAGTACAATGCCTTTAACCCAGCGGTTCTCAACCTGTGGGTCGCGACCCCATTTGGGGTTGAACGACCATTTCACGGGGGTCGCCAAGCACCGCAGTCCGCCATTTTTTTTTGGTCGGCCATTTTTTTTGGCCGGCCATTTTTTTTCCTATCGCGATGCGGGCCGTCGTGCTGCGCATGCGCGATGTGCCCCGTCGCACCGCGCATGCACGGTGCAGGCCCGCCATTTTTTTTGGGGTCGGCCATTTTTTTTGGACCGCCATTTTTTTCCCTATCGCGATGTGGGCCGTTGCGCCGTGCATGCGCGATGTGAGCCGTCGCGCCGTGCATGAGCGATGCGCCCCATCGTGCCGCGCATGCACGTTGCGGGCCCGCCATTTTTTTTTGCGTGATGCGGGCCGGGGTCGAGCCCTGGAAAAGGTTGAGAACCGCTGCTTTAACCACTACACCAAAGTGCCCTGATTCCAAGCACTACAATGGGGTGCTTAATGATAACTATCTTTATGCAGGAACCCAGTTTTCCTCTGCTATGGAAACTGCCAGGCAACGGAAACTTTGCCCTGACTCCAGTTAATGTCTCTATTCCAACCGATGGAACTTACCTCGAAGAAGGAAGTAGACTTTGGATGGCGGTGATAAATATCAGGACAATGAATGCACACACCAAGTTTGACTTGAAAACCTCGTCCCTCATTTGGGAGTACTGCAATAGAAAACAGTAGACAAAAGGAACCAAGTAAGTGAAGTTTCTAGATCAACTCTAGAAAGGGAGCGAGGCACGTGTACGAGGCTTCTGGGGAATTAGTAAACAGAGCTCAGTAGTTATTCCTGGGATTAGTATATTAATAAATGAAAATATTTATAGCTGAGGATTGGAATGGAGGGGGGGAATCTTTGGTGCTTTCTGAGCTTGGTTATTTTCTTGCAGACATTTCATTACCCTACTGGGTAACATCACCAGTGTTAGTAAGGAGTGGGTTTACTCTCAGATTATATTGTAGTGGCAAACCCCACTCCTTATTGATGTTACCCAGTTGGATAATGAAATGTCTGCAAGAAAACAATCAAGCTTAGAGAGCACCAAGGAGTCCACAATCCTCCTCCTCTTCCTCCCTCCTCCTGCTCCTGCTCCTGCTCCTCCTCCTCCTCCTCCTCCTCCTCTCTCTTCTAGCACTGATGATGTTAGTTTGGGTAATGAAATGTCTGCAAGAAAACAACAAAGCTCAGAGAGCAGCAAGGATCCCACCCCCATGCAGTGTCTTGTTTAACATCCATACAAAGAAATATCCCATCAAAACAAACATGCTTGCAAGACCCATTGAAGAATGGCACGTCCCCAACCTAGGGGATCAGTAATTCCATCTTTGCATTGAGCTTTGCGAAGTTAGGTGCAATTTGTTTTAAAGGATAGGTGGCCCCATTGAAGGGAGAAGGTGATCTAGAAATAAAGCCAGATACGGAAAAAGTGCATCTAATGGGAATAGCTTTAGGAGCTTGCTTGAATTCTGCAGTCTCATCTGAAATAATAATAATAATAATAATAATAATAATAATAATAATAATAATAATAATAATAATAATAATATAGGTAGTCCTCAACTTACGATCACAATTGAGTCCAACATTTATGTTGCTAAGCGAGACAATATTTAAGTGAGTTTTTGCCTCATTTTATGACCTTTCTTGCTACAGTTGTTAAGTGAATCGCTGCAGTTGTTAAATTAGTAACATGGTTGTTAAGTGAAGCTGGCTCCCGCCCCCATTGACTTTGCTTGTCAGAAGGGGATCACGTCACCCCAGGATGCTGAAACCGTCCTAAATACGAGTCAGTTGCCAAGAATCTGAATTTTGATCACGTGACCATGGGGAGGCTGCAACGGTTGTAAGTATGAAAAAAGATCATAAGTCACTTTTTTCAGTGCCGTTGTAACTTTGAATGGTCACTAAGTGAAATGTCGTAAGTCGAGGACTACCTGTAACTCCAGTCTAAACTGACTGGCCGACTATGTGATGAACCACTATAATAATAACAACAAAAAGCCTTAGAAAATCTGTAAATAGACAACATTTCCATCTGTCAATTAGAAAAGGCCAGACAGCTTGAATCCACACAATCTACTACCTCAATACATTATGACAGCCTAGGCCAGGGGTAGGCCACCTTGGCTCTTTTATGACTCGTGGACTTCAACTCCCAGAATTCCTGAGCCAGCATGGCTCAGCTTGGAAACCTCTCCCTTTCCCCTCAGCATGGCTGGCTCAGGAATTCTGGGAGTTGAAGTCCACGAGTCATAAAAGAGCCAAGGTTGCCTACCCCTGGCCAAAGATGCTTTTTCAGGAGGCAACTAGACTTTCTTGTTCTTCTTTGAAGATGTTTCACTTTTCATCCAAGAAGCTTCTTCAACTCTCAACTCTCAGCTGAAGAAGCTTCTTGGAAGAGAAGAGAAATGTCTTCAAAGGAAAAAAAACAAGAAAGTCCAGTTGCCTCATGAAAAAGCACCTTTGGGACAACCATGGTCTGGATGACTGAGAAACTCCATAGACATATGACAGCCTAGGCCAGGGGTCTTCAAACGTGGCCCTTTTATAACTTGTGGACTTCAACTCCCAGAATTCCTCAGGCATGCTGGCTGAAGAATTCTGGGACTTGAAGTCCACAAGTCACAAAAGGGCCAAGTTTGAAGACCCTTGGCCTAGGTTGTTGGGAATGAAAGGACAATACTAGCTAAACAACTGGCAGCTGCGATTTCACATTGTTGGCCTCAACCTATGACCGATCACTTGACTGACCATTCAAAGTTAGGATGGGCCCCCACAAAAGGGATTTATGATCCGTTTTGTAAGTTCCCACATTGAGGCCCACCCCCTTGTGTAGTCACATGACTGCATTCTTGCTGCTTGGCAACCGGCTCTCATTTATGGCGGTTTGTAGCATCCCATGGTCACATGACCACAATTTACAGTGGTTTTTTTTTTTTTGCCAAAAAACAGTATTCCCACTTTCATCAAAATTGGGCCATAGGAAATAATAGATTTGCTTTACGACCCTAGCATTCACTTAATGACAGTCACAAAAAGGGACATAAATTTAGGTCAGTCCCAATCGTCATGACTTACCACCGTGATGGGCATACGTCAAGGACTATCTGTACACAATTACAACAGGAACCCACTAGATCAGGGATAGGCAACTTCGACTCTTTTATGACTCATGGACTTCAACTCCCAGAATTCCTGAGTCAGCTCAGGAACAGGCTCAACCTGTTCTCGGGGTTGTTCAGAACCACAGGGCCCTGGCTGTAGGCTGATGCTGTGCAATGCCAGGTCTGTGGAAAATAAGGCCCCCCTCATTCAAGATTTAATCTCAGAGGGGGGAGCAGACCTGGCGGGTATAACGGAGACCTGGTTGGGACCAGAGGGCGGTGTCCCTCTGGTGGAAATGTGCCCACCGGGTTTCCTTGCATTCCACCAGCCGAGAGCTCAAGGCAGGGGTGGGGGAGTGGCGGTCGTGATCAGGGAAGGTTTCAGGCCGAGGGAGGTCACTGTTCCTCAGACGGCAGGCTGTGAATCCCTTCTATTGAAGTGGGACCTAGGGGGTCCGAGGGCGGTGTTGATTACCTACCTGGCGCCCTGCCACGTATCAACCTCCCTGCCCGAGCTCCTGAGCGTTGTCGCCGCGGTGGTGGTTGAGGTCCCCAGGCTAATAGTCATGGGTGACTTCAACCTGCCGTCCAGGGGCGGGGCGTCAGGGGAGGCTCGGGAGTTCATGGCTTCCATGACAGCCATGGACCTGACCCAGGTAATTCAAGGCCCCACACACACAGGGGGGAACACGCTTGACCTGGTTTTTGTCTCTGGACAGTGGCTGAGTGGTCAGAGTGTAGGGGATATAGTCATTGAAACCCTGTCATGGTCTGATCACTCTCTCCTATGCTTGGACTTTCGGACCGTTGCACCTCACCGCAGGGTGGGCGGAACCGGTGAGATGGTACCGCCCCAGGCGGCTGATGGAACCCGAGCGGTTCCAGGCAGAGCTTGGGCCAATTCCTGAGGTTCTGACACACGACTCGGCTGGAGAGCTAGTGGCGGCCTGGGACAGGGCGGCTGCCGGTGCCCTGGATCGAGTTGTGCCTTTGCGGCCTCTGATTCGGCGTGGGTCTCGACCGGCCCCGTGGTATAACGAGGGGTTGAGGGAGATGAAACGCCGGAAAAGACGCCTAGAGAGCAGTTGGAGATCGAGCCGTGCTGAATCTGACCGAACATTGGTAAGAGACCATATTAGGTCCTACCTAATGGCGATAAGAGCAGAGAAGTGTTCCTACCTCACTGCTCTTATTGCGTCATCAGATAACCACCCAGCCTCCCTGTTTAGGGTGACCCGCACCCTCCTTCATCAGGAGGTGAGGGGAGACCCCTTAGAGGGTAGAGCTGAGGATTTCGGAAAATATCTGTATGATAAAATCGCTCAGATACGGGAAGGCTTCGACTTCAACTGGGTATGTCCAATGGGAGAGGCGGAGGCTGGTCTTGAGACTGTTACCTAGGTTGAGTTTGACCCCGTGACCCCCGAGGACGTGGACAGGTTGCTGGGGGGACTTAGGGCGACCACATGTTTACTGGACCCGTGCCCCTCCTGGTTGGCGCTGGCCTCCTGGGAGGTGGTACGAGGCTGGTTCCGAGCAATTATCAACGCTTCCTTGAGTGAGGGTGTCTTTCCCGCCGCCTTGAAAGAGGCAGTGGTGAGACCCCTCCTCAAGAAGCCTGCCCTGGATCCAGCTGTTTTATCAAACTATCGTCCCGTCTCCAACCTTCGCTTTCTTGCGAAGGTTGTTGAGAGTGTGGTTGCCCGACAGTTCCCGCAGCACCTGGAGGAATCGTCATATCTCGATCCGTTCCAGTCGGGCTTCAGGCCTGGCTACAGCACGGAAACAGCATTGGTCGCGTTGGTGGATGATCTCTGGCGGGCCCAAGACAGGGGTTGCTCCTCTGTTCTGGTGCTATTGGACCTCTCGGCGGCTTTTGATACCATCGATCATGGTATCATGCTGCAACGGTTGGAGGGGCTGGGCATAGGAGGCACTGTCTTGCAGTGGTTCTCCTCCTTCCTCTCTGGCCGGATGCAGTCTGTGTTGACAGGGGGCCAGAGGTCGACCCCGAGACCCCTCGTATGTGGGGTACCTCAGGGGTCGGTCCTCTCGCCTCTACTGTTCAACATTTATGTAAAGCCGCTGGGTGAGATCATCCATGGTTTTGGCGTGGAGTACCACCAGTACGCTGATGATACCCAGCTGTACATTTCCACGCCGAACCACCCCAACGATGCCCTTGCCGTGCTGACCCAGTGCCTGGAGGCCGTGCGGGTATGAATGGGGAGAAACAGACTCAAGCTCAACCCCTCCAAGACCGAGTGGCTGTGGTTACCGTCGTCCCGGTACAGCCAGCTGATTCCATCGCTGTGTATTGGGGGCGAAACAGTGGCTCCCACAGGAAGGGTTTGCAATTTGGGAATCCTCCTGGACTCACGGCTGTCCTTAGAGGACCATCTGACGGCCGTGGCCGGGAGGATGTTCTACCAGGTTCGCCTGGTGCGCCAGTTGCGTCCCTTCCTAGACCGGGACTCGCTACGCACAGTCACTCATGCCCTCGTGACCTCCAGGCTGGACTACTGTAATGCTCTCTACATGGGGCTCCCCTTGAGGTGCATCCGGAAGCTCCAACTTGCCCAGAATGCGGCCGCGCGGGTAGTGATGGGAGCGTCGTGACGCTCCCACGTAACACCGCTCCTGCGTGAGTTGCACTGGTTGCCGGTGGTCTTTTGGGTGCGGTTCAAGGTGTTAGTGACCACTTTTAAAGCGCTCCATGGCATTGGACCCGGATACTTACAGGACCGTCTACTGCCAGCAAATACCTCCCGCCGTCCGGTACGCTCCCACAGAGAGGGCTTCCTCAGGGAGCCGTCGGCCAGACAGTGCCGGCTGGCGACCCCCAGGGGGAGAGCCTTCTCTGTGGGAGCTCCCACATTATGGAACGAGCTCCCCCCCGAACTCCGTATAATAACAGATTTACGCACCTTCCGTCGGGAACTAAAAACATTCCTTTTCCAACAGGCCGGCCTGGCATAGAAGCTTCGGTTCCAATAGGGTCAAAATGTTTTAGGGGGACTGAGTATTTTTTAAGATTTTAAGTTTTGTATGTTTTGGGTTTTAAATGGGATTTTGGCCAAATTATTTAATTCATTTTTTAATTATTTTAAATTTTGTATATTTATATGTTTTTTAAATTTTAGGCTGTACACTGCCCCGAGTCCTTCGGGAGAGGGGCGGTATAGAAATTTGATAAATAAAATAAATAAAAATAAAATTAAAGAGCCGAGGTTGCCTACCCCTGCCCTAGATTGTGATTGTTATGCACAGGTCTGTGGTAAATGTGTCTTCAGATATCAGGACCGTTTAGGTTTCACAAGGTTGTTTAGCTATTGAATCATCCATTGCAGTTATTAAGGAAAGAGTGTCAATTTTTTTTTTGAATTGCTGAACATTTTCACGCTGTTGAGAAGACATGCAGGACATAATTGGATGTGCAGCACTGATTCATTAGAATAACTTCCTATCACTCCCTTGTTGCAATATTCCTCTCTTTATTATTGTCAAGCCCCAAACCAGGAGTGGCAAGTGGTGATTCTCCCAAGCTTTCTTTTGCTGTTGTTTCACACCTGTAGAAAAAAAAAATCTTGCCAGAATGAGGACTCATACTATCTTCATCTACAATAAACTAGGTCAGTGGTGGCGAATCTATGGCACGCATGCCAGAGGCAGCACTCGGAGCCCTCTCTGTGGGCACACGTGCCGTTGCCCCAGCCTCACCTCCCCCGCAACCCCTTCCTCACCAGCAGCCCCCCGGAGGAGAGTTACCCCCAATCATGGCCCACACGGAGCAGTGCAGCCAAGGACATGGCAGCCAGGCAGCATTGACAAGACTGTGTCCTCATGCCCCATCATGCACAGTTGATGCTGCGGAGTGTGGGCAGAGGGCGTGGCCACCATGGTGCTGCTTGGCTGCCTAGATGATCTGCGGCGGACCCTGGAGGTGGTGAGTGGCCCTGTGGGCAGGTGGGGTGGTGATGGAGCAGGGGCGGGGCCAGTTTTTGGGCACTCGGTCTCTAAAAGGTTCGCCATCACTGAACTAGGTGAACTATTAGGGAGGAGCTGTCTTCACCCTCTCTCTCACACACAGAATATCTGGGCTGAGTTGCCTCTTACTTCTCTAGAAAGCACCCCTCCCTCCCAGAATCCACTTCCTCATTGATTCCATCACATTTATGCTTGTATATATTTCTCTTGGTGGGGCCGGGGGTGGTGGTAGATAAGCATAACAGATAAGGACATTTTGTGGGGGCAGGTGGCCAAAAAAGTCTAAATGGTGGCTAAATGACTACATTCACCCAGTCAGCCTTTTAGCTGATACTTTTTACAAAGAAAGAGAGAGAGAGAGAGAGAGAGAGAGAGAGAGAGAGAGAGAGAGAGAGAGAGAGAGAGAGAGAAAGAAAGAAAGAAAGAAAAAGAAAGAAAGAAAGAAAGAAAGAAAGAAATTAGAGGAGCTGACATGTTTATAGCTGTGAAATCATTCGCGGTTCCCCGAAAAGGGGCAAATTCGATGACTATTGAGATGGCTGAGCCTTCTCTGTTTTCAGTACTTTGCAAATTAATGGGGTTTAAGTGCTTTGGATGTCCTCGGAAAGGGCTGTCATCAAGATAGCCTGGAGACTTTAACGAAAACACATTTTCTTCTTCCATTACAAGTTTACTATAGGGCACCACATCCTGACCTTGTAGTATGTTTGTGTCCCCTATTGCATGTCCGGGGATCGTCCAGATGGGAATCTTTTTGTGTAGTAGGTACGCTAGCAGATGAAGGAATAGTGTGTACCTGGCTTTCATATTTGCAACTGCAGTCTAGATGGCAAAAAGACCTGAAGAAGGGCTTATCCCTTACAGATGAGAATTTAATTGAACAGGTTAGAGAGCAGAGGCCCATGCATATCAAACGAGTGTACAGTGTACTGATAGAAATTGACTCTGAAACTGTACTAGTCAAGGATTGTATGGTAAAGTGGGAACAAGATTTTGGGCAACCTATCACGATGGAAACGTGGGAGGGAATCTGGGTGAGAAATGTAAAATTTACGCAAGCGCAACATTTAAGGGAAAACTTTTATAAGATGTTCTATAGGTGGCATCTAGATCCGAAAAAATTATCATATATCTATCCAGACACCCAACCTAAATGTTGGAGGTGTGGTAGTATGGAGGCTACATATTTTCATGTATGGTGGACATCTAGAAAAATTAAAGCCTTCTGGATAAAAATATGGTGGACACTCCAAAACATCTTGAAAAAGCGTATTGAATTTCTACCTCAGTTGTTTTTGTTAGGGATCATAAAAGACTGTACTACCACAGAGACGAACTTAATTCTGAACTTGATCACAGCAGCGAGACTGTTGGTGGGACAATACTGGAAGAAGCCAGAAATACCACCTATAGAAGAATGGACTTTGAAAGTAATAAATTTGGCAGAAATGGCTAAAATATCGGCATATTTGAAGGATTGCTCAAATGAACAATATATGATAGACTGGAAACATTGGATAGACTACATACAAGAGAAACACTAATCAAAGAAAATGTATCTGGCTTATAGTTAAATCTGGACATACGTAGTGAAGAATGTTTACAAATTTAAATCGATTGTATTAAGTTGGATAGCAGTTAACTTGAATTTCCCCCTGGTTTACATGTACAAATATATATCTATCGATTAATGGAAGATATATATTAAATAGACTAAGAATGTACTTGTTGAAGGGATGGGTATATTGACATGAAAATTATTAATTTTAATAAGATGACTTGTTTGTTTGATGTCCAATGGACTGATCTGAAAAGAAGTGAAATTTAAAATTTGTAAAATGTAGTTGGCTTATAGTTAAACTTGGACATACGGAGTGAAGAAGGTCTACAAATTTAAAATGATTCTATTAAGTTGAATGGCTTTAACTTGAACTTTTTCTTTGTTTACATGTACAAACAGATATCTAATAATAAAAAAATTATTAAAAAAAAAAGATAGCCTGGAGACGCTGGAAGGTGCTTTCCAAAGAGAATGCTCTAAGTACCTGGAAAATAACAGGCTCTTGGCCTGAAGAGGCAGATGGAACATATTGGCAGGATAAATTACCCTTCCTTTTTTGAAAGCTTTAAATTATGGGGAAGCATAGAGCAGAAATCGTTGGAATTAAAACCAGAGACAGATTTTGAGCTAGAGCAGGGGTTCTCAACCTTGGCAACTTTAAGACTTGTGGACTTCAACTCCCAGAATTCTGAGAGTTGAAGTCCACAGGTCTTAAAGTTGCCAAGGTTGAGAACCCCTGAGCTAGAGCATGTAGTTGGCATTACTGGTTGTCCTCGACTTACAACGGTTCTTCTGGTGACCATTTAAAGTTACGGTGGCACTGAAAAAAAGTGACTTCCAATCATTTTTACAATGCTGTTGCAGCATCCTCAAGGCCACGGGACCAACATTTAGATGCTCGGCAACTGGGATGTATTTATGACGGTTTTGCAGTGTCCCGGAGTCACGTGATCTCTTTTTGTGACTGACAAGCAAAGTCAATGGGGAAACCAGATTCACTCAACAACTGTGTTACTAACTTAACCACCAGAGTGAGATTCACTTAACAACTGTGGCACAAAATGTTGTAAAGTGGGGCAAATTCACTTAACAACGGTCTCATTTAGCAACATAAATTTTGGGCTCAATTGCGGTCGTAAGTCGAGGACTCTCTGTACTGATAAAACTCAAGACCCATATCTTACAAAAGAATATTGTAGTAACCCTGGGGGAGAGGGACTATTTTTCTAACTCCTTGATATCTCTACCTCAGTGTTTCTCAACCTTGACAATTTTAAGGCATGTGGACTTCAACTCCCAGAATTCCACAGCCAGCGTTGCTGGCTGTGGAATTCTGGGAGTTGAAGTCCACATGCCTTAAAATTGTCAAGGTTGAGAAACACTGCGTACCTGATCAGAAGGAGATTTGGACCTACTGATGTTGTGTTCTCCTTCTTGGGTTGATGTTCATTTCAGGAAGGAAAGGTGAAGCAAAGGGTAAGGCGATAATGGGAAGGAAGGTCTTGCGGAATGAATTTGACCCAAATCTTCCAAGCAAGAACTGTTTCTGTTCTGTAACTCAAGGTCTTGGCATGTTGATCGTATGTCTTCATGGAATCGGGAGAAGCTTCCCAGAGAAGATGACTACAGAGCTGGAGGCTAAAACATTATGAAGAACGGTTGCAGGAATTGGGTATGGCCACTCTAGAAAAAAAAAGGACTAGGGGGTGAGATGATAGCAGCGTTCCAATATTTGAGGGGCTGCCACAAAGAAGGGGGGGTGGGGGGGGTGGGTCAACCTATTTTCCAAAGTACCAGAAGGCAAGACAAGAAACAATGGATGGAAACTGATCAAAGAGAGAAGCAACTCTAAAACTAAGGGGAAATTTCCTAACAGTGAGAACAATTAACCGGTGGAACCGCTTGCCTTCAGAAGTTGGGGTGCTCCATCACTGGAGGCTTTTAAGAATAGACTGGGCAGTCAGTTGTCTGAAATGGTATAGGGTTTCCTGCCTGAGCAGGGGGTTGGACTAGAAGATCTCCAAGGTCCCTTCCAACTCTATTATTCTGTTATTCTGTTCAATCTTTGAGTACCTTCTCACATTTCACTTAATCAGGTTTATAAATGCTTCCTTGGAACATCTTTTTGCCATGTCTTCTAGGATAGTGCCTTCATCTCAAGCCATGAGTGAGATAGGCTTATTCAGCCTTAGCTATACTGGTAGTCAATTTAACTTCTCCTCCCTCCTCTCTTTACATCAAGGTCATCCAAGGGCAACCAGAAGGTCAAATCTGTTATGTTTCAGCACCGAGCAGTTGAAGGACAGCCAAGGTGTTCAGTGATTGGAGAAGAATAATAGAGGCAGGATAGCAATGAGTACAATAATAGGAGCAACAGATTTCATGCTGGTCTAGTTTTTAACCCACTCAAGGATGGATGAAGAACATCAGCCCATGGGAAAGGTCTTGATTTTTGGAAATTGGCTGGCTTAAGTCTGATCCTTCCTGGCCATTGACCAAACTAGGAAACGATGGAATCCAACAATGGAATTGGTAAAAAAAATCATCTAAGAAACACCAAGCCAAGTGTTTAAGATTTTTCTTCTCAGGAGAAACAGAACTTAGTTTTTTTAGGTAGGTTCTAACCTCTTTCTTGAGCTTAACTCATCTCTGGTCACCTAAGGAGGGGCACTCAAACAACATCTGTCCCTTTTCCCTCAGCCTTAATGGAGAGGTGATATAAGTGATCATATCTCTCGGAAGATACAGACCCTAAAAGAAAATCTGTATCATTGTTAATAAAAATGTTGTAACTGTGTCGGAAAGTAATATTTTCCAATAAAGACCTTTTAATGGAATACTTCTGCTGATCTAAGTGGATTTAAGGTCTCAGAGATTTTAACCACAAATCAGATAAAGTCAGCCACCAAGAGTATAATTCATTTGTACAGTAGCTATTTATTTAAGGGCACTATTCTATTGGTGTCCACAAAATCAGAAAGAAAAAACCTCCTCCCATTTTCATCCTTATTTTTGGGAAAAAGAAAAAAAAGTAACAGAAAATGGACCACTCAGAGCTGAATGTAATATAATTAGAATTGAAAACTGTACAATTGTTGGAAGCATTCTGGAGAAGGAAGTCAGACATAGGGTACATACTTAGAAGATAGAAAAACAGCCTTTTCCTGCATTTATGAGTAAAATCTAATGTTTCAGGGCTTCGTTAACTCTTCTAATTTCATCTTCTCAGGACAGATCATCCTGGAGAATGTCTACTCATGGAGTCATTAAGAGTTTTTCGCCAACTTACTGGCACTTAATCAATCCACTTTTATTCTTGTGCATGTGCATGCAATATACTTGTAGATGTAGGAGAGGAGCAGGCAAAACTGGGGGTGGAGTTAAGTATGTGATCAGAATCCTTATGTTGCCACAAATGGTCCAACCCTCTTGAATTCCACTGACCCGAATCTAGTACCAGTTTAGTGCCCACTCAGCACTGTATTTCAGCAGCATATTCTTAGGTGCTGAGGGTCACAGAATCACTACTGGGGGAGGGGGAAGGTACTATGACTCTGAGCCCCAGGTGACTCATTCCATTTTAAAGATACAAGAAGTGTTTCACCCCATAGCTTTGGGTTGCTGGTTTCTTACTATTCATACTCCCTCTATATAATTTATATAGTTATATAAGCTCCTTATAAGTGTTAACCCTTCTGCTGTTCTCTTACCCATCAGCTTCCTAAACCTCATGGCCTAGTCAACAAAACATACATCATAGCACAGGCTCTGCCTAACAAAATAAATTACATTACAACTTCATGTCTCCTTAGTCTAGTCTAGCATGCAACTTGCACCCAACCAAAATTTCCTGTTCATTTTATCCTTCAGTATCTTATTTTCAAACCAACCAATTCTTTGTCATACAAGTTATCTGAACTCATAGCGAGGGGACATTGTAGAAAAAGGGGTGGAAACCTATCGAAGTGAGATCCAAGCTAAAACTAAGAAGAAATTTCTTGAATAGTAGGAACAATTAATCAGTGGAATGTGCTACCTTCAGAAGTTGTGGATGCACCATGATTGGACAACCATTTGTCCAGGATGGTATAGGGCCTCCTGCTCAAGCAGGGTGTTTGACTAGAAGACCTCCAAGGTCTCTTCCAACTGTTTTTTTCTGTTATTTTGAAGCACGGGGAGAGACCTTGGCTAATTGAAAAGAAGGGAGCTTCGGGGAAGCAAAAACACCTCAAATGAGACCAAGAAGTAAAGAAGAAATGTGGAAACCATAAATTTGTAGGTGTGATTGGTTAACCAAATGAAATGACACAAATTGTAATGATGGCAAGGAGAAACAAGAACAACATAATTGTCAACGCTGCTAACATTGGATGTTCTTGCTTTGACAACATATGAAGATGCAGCCTTTTTCTTTCTTATGCTTTACTCTTAGAATCAGATGGTGCTGGGGGAGGAGGCGGAATGTGGTGGGAGTTAGTTAG
Source organism: Bothrops alternatus (assembly GCA_034064705.1). NCBI lineage: Eukaryota > Metazoa > Chordata > Lepidosauria > Squamata > Viperidae > Bothrops > Bothrops alternatus. The sequence continues at coordinate 2,000,336 of JARGCV010000089.1, forward strand.
ACATAACAGTATTGTACTAGTGTGTGAAATAAGAAATGATAAGAATTGGCGGGTAGCAGAACTGGAGAGAGAGCCTGCATTTCAAACTGATTGGACAATGTGATTTATGACTGTTAATTGAAGGAGGGAATTGTGCTTTGATACTATGTGCTCAGGGGAGGAGAATCCAATTTTTGGCTTCAACTGTGTTAGTGCCCGATGCTATGCTACTCAAATAAAGATTCTTTAAGGTAAACAATGCCTCGAAGTTCTTTAAGAGTTTCATCTGTCGGAACCATGACAATATGTCAGATGTTTATATAGTCTCATCTTGGGTACCTTTACTTCCCTGAAGCTCCCTCTTTTTCACTTACCCATGGTCTCTCTTCTGGATTCCTTGTTCTACAATAACAAGTGAGTTGCATCCAATTTTACCACCTTTCCCCCCATAGTTGTTAAGCGAATCACTGCAGTTCTCAAATGACTCATGTAGCAGTTAAGCAAATCTAGCTTCGCCTGTTGATTTTTGCTTGCCAGAAGATGGCTGAGAAGGTTGCAGATGGCAATCACATGACCCTGGGATGAGGCAACTGTTGTAAATACACGCCAGTTGTCAAGCAACCGAATTCTGATCACATGACTATGGGAATGCTGCAACAGTTGTAAGTGCGAGGGCCAGTGCAGTTGGAACATCATACGATCACTAAATGAATGGTTGTAAGTTAAAGATTACCTGCATACCATTTTGGGGATTCACACCATAGATTAAACTATAAGTAACCAAATATATTAAAATGTTGCATAATAGGTCTGTCACCATATTTATCTCTTCATTTCTCTCTCTCTCTCTCTGACTCTCTCTGACTCTTTCTGTCTCTACCTCCACCTCCACCTCCGCCTCCATCTCCCATCTCCCATCTCCCATCTCCCATTTCCCATTTCCCATCTCCCATCTCCCATCTCTCATCTCCACCTCCACCTCCACTTCCACTTCCACTTCCACTTCCATTTCCACTTGCACCTCCACCTCCACCTCCACCTCCACCTCCACCTCCACCTCCACCTCTGCCTTTACCTCCGCCTCAGCCTCCATCTCCCATCTCCATCTCCACCTCCACCTCCATTTCTACTTCCACCTCCACCTCCATCTCCGCCTCCGCCTTCGCCTCCGCCTCCGCCTCTGCCTCCGCCTCCGTCTCCGTCTCCCATCTCCATCCCCATCTCCATCTCCACTTCCACTTCCATCTCCACTTCCACCTCCACCTCTGCCTTCACCTCCACCTTGGCCTGAACTTCCCATCTCCCATCTCCACTGCTGCCTCCACCTCCACCACCACCTCCATCTCCACCTCAACCTTCACCTACACCTACACATCTCATCTCCACCTACACCTATACCTACAACTACAGCTACCATCTCCACCTCCATCTCCCATCTTCACCTCCATCTATCTAAGTTTAAACTGTTGTGCAAAGGCATCTCTTAAGTCTTTATCTGACCTAGCAAAGCATGTGCAACTTTTCCCAGAGCTACATTTAGTCTCTGGATGTCACCTGCAGATGACAAAGAAAGACAGTTGTCCCTGGGGAGAAGAAGGAAAACCCTACGTCTGATTTAACTAAATTGTAATTTATTAAATATGATGACCACCACACCCTCCATATATTCCAGTTTTCCTTCTCTGATCCCATCCAAGACAACTGGGGGCAACTTGTAGTGGGAGCTTTCAGTTTTCAGGAGCTGCCTACGGACTCCAGATCTCAGGATCTGCAACCCTTCATGTCCGAAGGAATCTTAATAGCTCCATCTTGGAGAGATGGGTTGGGAAGAAAGGGAAAAGGAGATTCAGAAGTGAAACCCACCGCCATTTTGTCTTTGCTAATCAACAGTCAACTGCAAGTCAATCTGAGTTGGCAAAAGTCAATCTATCAAGACCCAGCTACCTTATGTTCCAGGCCAGAGTCTTTAAACATCAGGGAAAAAGGCTTGATATGCTCTCTTCGCAACTTATCTCCACTCCGCAAGTCGATGGTGTGTTCTATTCTCTTGTTAATTTCCTCAGGCCCAGACTGGACATGCAAAGCTTGTGCAAGATGGTTTGGAAGCAGATTTATTGAATTTCTTGTTAGGGCAGCCAGAGTCTAGGGGAAAGCACATGCAAAAAGAATAAACCGGCTAGTCCCCTTGTGGGTTAAAAAAAATGCAAAATGTTCTGTTCTTTTTTTTTTTCAATGATCACGTCGCATTGCAAAACTGTTAAAACGGCATTCCATGCAATTCATTCATCCAGCCACCTGAACATTTTAGGAGGAGGAGGAGGAAGAGGAGGAGGAGGAGGAAGAGGCTCAGCTAGCAAAGGGCATCCAAGAAGAACAAGCAAACTCTCAAGTGGCGTTGAGCCTCCTGCTTTGTCTGCTTAACATTCATCTTGCCATACATCGCTTTAAAAGGGAGAATGAAGTTGGGTATGGAATGGGACAACTCACCACGGCAGGACAACTTAACAATTCTATTTAATTACTTAACATCATTAAACATCATTTTAATTTTTGTCATCCACATTATCCTTTGTTCCTCCTTTCGCAATCCTCTCTTGAATGGTTGCATTCCACCGCTTCTTCGATATTAGTCTCATTCTTGTCCTGCCGCGAGTTGGCTGGCCCATAGTGAGGGGGTCATGGCGAGTTGTCCCACAGCACGTTGACGGTGTCGAGTTGTCCTGGGCTGAGTTGGCCACAGGGAGTTGGCTATGGCGAGTTGTGCTAGACCCAGGTGGGCAACCTATGAAATTCACTGAAATGTTGTTCAGAACGGGAGACCTAACACGGCCTTTTTCTTATCTAACTATAAAGGAGCATGAGGAACACGAGAAGAAAAGGATCATTTCCATATTAGAACTGGGGTACAGCACCCCAGATCTGTGTTCAGGCATTTGGAGGGAGTCGTGCTGACACATCTGCAGACAGTTGTGCCCTGCACTGGACACAATAAGAACTCTGCTTCTCTCTGAGCTTTGTGGCTTGCTTTGCAGACATTTCATTACTTGGCTAGGTAACATCATCAGTGCTATGAGTGTGAAGTTTGCTTCCTGCAGTAGTTTGCTCCAGTAAGGAGAACCCACCCCAAGCAGATTCTGTGCATCGACAGCCTTGAAACAAGACAGAGACAACCACAGCTTTTGACTTTGATCAGACATAGGTCTGAGCATACTTTCACTGCACATCAAGTCAATTCTTTCCAAGGCTGTGAATTATGGGCTTCTTGGAAACATTTTAGATAATTTACTCATCCGGTCAATGCTTCTTGCCCTCTCTTGGAAGCATCCACCAGAAGTGTATCCTGGTGGGAACAAATGTTGGACCTAATGCATCTCAAAGATCCTTAGGCAGAGAGTCATTCTATGGATGAGATGGCTGGTTTCTAAATGAAATAATGAATGAATGAATGAATGAATGAATGAATGAATGAATGGACGGACGGATGGATGGATGAATGATAGCTAGCTACCTAGCTTGCTTGCACAGATCTCTAGAAGGGTTACAGGCAGTCCTCAACTTCTGATTACCCAACCTTTCCATTGCTAAGCCAGACAGCTCTTAAGTAAGTTTTGCCCCATTTTATGACCTTCTGCTATTAAGTGAACCACTGCAGTTGTTAAGTGAATCCTGCAGTCATTAAGCAAATCTGGCTTCTCCCATTGACTTTGCTTGTTAGACACCAGCTGAGTAGGTTACCAATGGTGATCACATGAACCTGGGGCAGTGCAACTGTCACAAATACAAGCCAAGAGTTGGGATTTTGATCACGTGACCATGGGGAATACGGCCATGGTCGTAAGTGTGAAAACAAGTCACTTTTTCTCAATGCCGTTGCAACTTTGAACAGTCACCAAAGGACTGGTTATGAGTTGAGGACTACCTGTAGAAGCATGATCAAGGGAATGTGCTTATAAATATTCTGTATCAAGGCACCTTCCTGAAGTTCCTGACCTGTAAAAATTTCCCAACACCTTCTACTGAAGGCACCATGAACCTTTGTCCAGACCTTCACACTTCAGTGCACAAAGATCTATGCAGGAACCTTCTGTGAATGTGTAGGCATGTGTCCACACAGTGGAAACACTCGTATGTGTCCTATGGCAGTGCATTGGAAGCAGGCAGTATCAGCTAGGATCGTGTTTTTAACCCTTGTGGAATGTTTAGGCAAGATTTCTAACTTGCTCCCTGATTATTTATGTAACTGGGGGTGCTATCACCTGGCAGCTTTTCCATGTTCTTATGGGAATAATCAGTGTCATTTGCTTTGTAGAGTGAGATGGGAAGCATATACAATAAATTAGACAGACAGACAGACAGACAGACAGACATAGATGACAGATAGATGATAGAAGATACAATAGATGATAAATGCTAGATTATGATAGGAGAGATAGATAGATAGATAGAGATAGATAGATAGATAGATAGACATATATATATATAGAGAGAGAGATATAGAGAGACAGACAGACAGACACAGACAGACAGACATAGATGACAGATAGATGATAGAAGATACAATAGATGATAAATGCTAGATTATGATAGGAGAGATGATAGATAGATAGATAGATAGATATAGATGACAGATAGATGATAGAAGATACAATAGATGATAAATGCTAGATTATGATAGGAGAGATAGATAGATAGATAGATAGATAGATAGATATAGAGATAGATAGATAGATAGATAGATAGATATAGATGACAGATGATAGAAGATACAATAGATGATAAATGATAGATTATGATAGGAGATAGATAGATAGATAGATAGATAGATAGACAGACAGACAGACAGACATAGATGACAGATAGATGACAGAAGATACAATAGATGATAAATGCTAGATTATGATAGGAGATAGAATAGTTAGATAGATAGATAGACAGACAGACAGCCATACAGACAGAGCCAGGGAAGATGATTGTTATAAAAATAGTCATAGCTCCTGCATTTTTTTAACATTTACAATCCAAAAATTTGTTTGTTTGCTGGTTTGTTTGTTTTACAGATGGAAGCTTATGAGAGAACCATTGGGAGAACTTCAGAGAGTTTAATTTGAAAGTAGTTCAGTCCAATCTCTAAATCAAATTGAATTGGAAAGTTGAATTGTATCATCAAATTTAATGGAACGCCTTTTGGATGGAATCAAAGATGCTAGGCTGCCTATCTATGGCACTATATATTTTTTTACATATAGTATATATAAATACAAATATACAAAACCTATTCAGAATTCAAAATTAAATCTACCCAATTCGATGGTTTGACTTGGGATCTCCAAATCAGACCAAATCTGCATAGGTTTGAAGTATTGAATTGAATCATCTTGATTTTCCAAAGCACCAGAAGGCAAGACAAGAAACAATGGATGGAAACTAATCAAGGAGAGAAGCAACCTAGAACCAAGGAGAAACTTCCTAACAATGAGAACAAATAATCAGTGGATCAACTTGCCTTCTGAACTTGTAGGTGCTCCAACTCTGGAGTTTTTTTTAAAAAAAAGATTGGGCAATCATTTGTCTGGAATGGGGTTGGACTAGAAGACCTCCAAGGTCCCTTCCAACTCTATTAATCTGTTCTGTTAAACAAATAAATGCTTCAGACTGGATGTGGGCTGATTTGCACATCTCTGCTAATTATGCACAGTCACGCCTGCTGAATTTCCCCATTCTACACAATTATTAAAAATGTACTGCTTTTTAAGCCATGCTTCTGGCTAGGGTTTATTTCCATATGCTTTTCTGAGCATGAATGACTTCTGTGTAATTGCAAATAAATAAACTAAGAAGAAGGGAGGAGGGGCAGAAGAGAGGAGAGATGTTTATAAAAACACATACAACAGCATTATAAACCTTATAAAATGAGAAAGGAAAGAATATTGGTAGCTCAGAGTTGAACTACTTCGTGCTCTCTGAGCTTAGTTGTTTTCTTGCAGACTGATGATGTTACCTAGCTGGGTAATGAAACATCCAAAAGAAAGCAACCAAGCTCAAGAGAGCGCCAAGGTCTGACGCAAAATGAGAAAGCTATCACATTTAAGATTTCAGATAAATAAATAACTAAATCCATGCAGCACAATTTAATTCCACAAAATTCAGCAGCTACCCAAGGGTGACTTGAAGGAAAGGAGGCCAATATTTCCTTCTCATACTGATTAATATCTATCTTCTGAAAGCAGGATGCTGCAAAAACTCCGATATTACGTGTTCCATGTGGTGATGTCTACTGGAAGATACGCTGAATAGGATATTTCATAAGGAGAGAAGATGGCTCTATTCTGATACAATTGTTAGAAGCAAAGTCTTCATCCTGGTTCATCCAAGCTGGGAATAAATAAGCAACATGGCGACTGCTTTGGGAAGACGGTTACAGTTTATTGAAGAAGCAGAAAGATGGTTCTTCAGGAAAGAGCAGAGGAGAGAAGGGCTGAGCACATGGGCAAGGGGTTTTTATACCCTCTCTAGCCTTTTGTTTGGAAGTTTCCTGTTCCTGTGGCATGAACTTTGAGGCTATTTCCTGTGTCACGTATTCTGACCTGAGCCAAAGTGTGCCTCTCTGGTATACTTGATGGTAATGGGTTAGTCCTATTATGTCCCAAAAGTCATATCCTGCTTCCCTGGTGATTGGGCTAATGACTCCTAGAGTTTGGGTGGGGTATGCAGATTTTAAGTCTCTTTGTCTTCTTGAGTTCCCTGGCTCCAGCCTTCCTGATGGTTTTACATTTGCATTTGTATAGGGCTGGCTACTGCTTGGGGCAAAGAGATGAGGCCAGGGTTGGTTTTTGGTTTTAAAAATCCTTTTGAAGAAAAATATATTTTTCTGCCCTTTTAATATTTCCTTATCTGGGCTAACTTCCCTCACCATCTTTAATACTTCACAGCTTAAACTTTTCCAGATCTGCTTCAGGGCTCAGCCAGTCCTGCTCGCAAGTAAATGTGGGAAAGCATCCCACCCTAAACTATTTTTTTTACTTTCACAAATTCTGACTCTACAAAACTACTATGGGTTCCCAGGGAGGCAGATTTCAAATGCATCTTGACCTTAACTATGTCATTAAAGTACTGCTGGAGCAACTGAAGTATTTGACAGCATCCCCTTTTCACAAATAGTCCTTTAAAAGTCTATCAACAGATTGAAAGCTTTCTTTAATTGTCTGGCCTCCAGCAACTGTCATTCAGAGGAAGAGTGTCTTTGAATAGGGTGGAGTGATTTGTCATCCTAGCTAAAACTACGGATAGAGCTACTCTTAAAGGGAATATCTGTAGCTCAGGGTTGACTTGAGGGGTCCTTGGTGCTTTCTGAGATTGGCTGTTTTCTTGCAGATATTTTATTACCAAGCTACTGTGGGAAGTCAGTCCCCCAGAGAAGGAAATATTAAAACGGCAGGAAAATATATTTCCTCAAAGGATCTTAAAGAGGCAGAAAAGCATGGCCAGTTTTTCTTAATAGCCCCAAGTCTCCCTTGCCCAAGCAGAAACCAGCCCTATAGAAATGCAGATGTAAGCCATCAGGAAGGTTGACACTAGAAGCTTAGGAAGACAAAGACACCTAAAATCTACATACCCCACCCAAACTCTAAGACAGGACATAATAGGATTAACCCACAGATGCCAAAGGGCACACCTAGAGTCAGGTCAGAATACATGACACAGGAAATAGCCTCAAACAGGAACAGGAAACAATTCCAAACAAAAGGCTCCAGAGGGTATAAAAACCCATTCCCTATAGGTGCTCTCTCTCTTTTCTGTCAGAGCCATTTTTCTCTCTCTTCAATAAACTGCAACCTTCTTTCTAAAGCAGTCACCATGTTCTTTATCCCTGGCTTGGACTGAACCATGATGAAGACTTTTCTTCCAACACTACGTAAGACAGTCTCTCTTAGTACTGATGATGTTGTCTACTTGGGGTAATAAAACTTCTGCAAGAAAACAACCCAGCTCAGAGAGCATCAGTGACCCCTCAAAGCTACTCTTTTGACTCATTAATCTAATGACCATCAACACATCACAGGGCAATAAATTCCATCAATAATTCTATCAGTAAGTTAATGGAGAAACACAATAAACATTTATTTTGCCACGAATCCCGTGTGGTAGTTTTACTTGGGAGACCTCAAGCCCTGGTGTTAGAAATGGGGGAAGTCACTTCCTATCTCAGGCTTGTAAACAAGTCCACAAAACTCTTTCTCCATTTCTTATTAGATGCAGAGAATGAATACTTGGTAACGTCTCCATCATGAAATGTCTTCTAATCCACCTTTCTCTCCTTTCTCTTTATCGCTCATCATTATAATCATCTCCCAACATAAACCTTAACCAGTATTTCTCAACCTTAGCATCTTTAAGCTGTATGGATTTCAACTCTCTGAATTCCTTAGCCAACATGCTGGCTGGGAATTCTGGGAGTTGAAGTACATACAGTTTAAAGTTTCCAAGGTAGAGAAACACCAGCTCAGGGGTAGGCAACCTTGGCTCTTTTATGACTCGTGGACTTCAACTCCCAGAATTCCTGAGCCAGCATGGCTCAGCTTGGAAACCTCTCCCTTTCCCCTCAGCATGGCTGGCTCAGGAATTCTGGGAGTTGAAGTCCATGAGTCATAAAAGAGCCAAGGTTGCCTACCCCTGAGCTAGCTTGAACTATCTCCATTCAAAATGAAGGTTTTAAAACCCACAGCCTTCCAAGTTGTAGAACTTCAACCCACATCACCTTTAGCCAGCATGACTAGCAGTGATAAATCCTAAAGGTGCTTTTTTCAAGAGACAAGTGGACTTCCTTTGTTTTTCCTTGAAGACTCATCACTTCTCATCCAAGTTCACAACTGAAGAAGCTTCTTCTGTGAGAAATGAAACGTCTTCAAAGGAAGTCCAGTTGCCTCTTGAAAAAAGCACCTTTGAGACAACCATGACCTGGATGATTGAGAATCTCCCTAAACAACAGTGATAAATGATGAGATCTGAATTTGAACTGCAGGAACAACAATAACATTGACCCTAAAATGACACCATTTCAGTGTTGCTCTTCCACTGCAGTTCTTCCTTGGAAACACATTTCACTGTGACCCATAGTTCTGTGATCATTATTTTTTTACTCCCAACCTTAAAAAGTCATGCTTCATCACCACAACGAAGACTGTGCATCTCAGCATATTTGCACACACCCTGTAGATTTCACGTATCACATATGTATATTCAACCTGCTGTAAAAAGGGAAGTCCTTGAACAGTTACTGGGACAAACGATTTCCACTATTTTTACAGCGTCCTAAGCGTTAACCCTAATTTCAATTAAATCTGTCACACTACAGTATTAGCAGGTCAGCCACAGGAGTTTATGCATCATAAAGAACACAAACATGGACCTTCAAAGCAGAATAATGAATAACAATGAACCCTACATGAACATCACATCAGAGTAAGGGTGAGTCTTTCATGCAGGTTATTTTATTAGAATTGCTAAACATCTTCCTGCTTTCAGCTGCGTACCCATGTAGGTCTACGAAGTGTATTTTTTCAACCTTGCAGGAAAAAGGTGTGCTCTTTTTACAGTGACTTGCATGCTGACTTTAGAAGAGAAATGGGTATGGCAAACGTTTCGCAAAAGACCCTCCCTAGTTTCTTGGGCTGTAGAGATGATGGAGACCTTAGGACAGAGGTCCCCAACTGTATGTGGGACCTTAGGACAGAGGTCCCCAATATTTTGGGTACCAGGAACTGGCTCCGTTGAGGGAGGTTTTTCCACAGACCGGAGAGTGTGTGGTTTTGTGTGCTGCCTGCATCTCATGGATGGGGCTTTACTTGTTTGTGTGGACCAGTTGCTGGCATGTCATGGCCCAGTACTAGTCCATGGACCGGGGGTTGGGGACCCCGCCTTAGGAGACAGTAGGAACTTGGGAGACAGGATGAAGACTCACAGCCAGGGTAAAGGTAACATAAGCAGCAACGTAGCCTGCAGAAGGAATGTGGGCACGGCAAATATCTCATAAGGGACAGAATAACAAAAAAAAAAAAAAAAAAACAGAATTGGAAGGAACCTTGGAGGTCTTTTAGTCCAACCCTCTGTTCAGGCAGGAAACCTTAAAGCATTTCAAACAAATGGTTGTCCAATCTCTAAAGAGGGACCTTCTTTACTTTCTGGGACTGTAAAGATAATCAGGGAGGAACATATCTCCTGCCTTGCAAACTTGATGTTCGCTTTATAAGGTAATGCAGACAGGAGGCGTGCCCAAATGAACTAATCCTACTCTACTGTTATAGGATTATTATAGGATTAATAATATCTTGCAACTTTGAACATACATTTCTCTCCATCATCTCTACAGCCCAAGAAACTAGGGAGGGTCTTTTGCGAAACGTTTGCCCTACCCATTTCCCTTCTATGGGCATAGCGGTCTCTTACCTGACTGTTCTCTTGACAATGGCTCTTACCCTTGTCTCCCAAGGCCATTCCCACATAGCATTACAGTTCCCTGTCCCTGTGGTCTTCCCAGACTCTGCCTCTTTTGAAAATTAATCTTCAGCATCTGAAATCTTTAGCCCCTGGGGTGGGATAGGATATTTAATATGACATAAGGTATTCTGGAGAAATGGTTCTACCAGTAGGAGGAGTGGCAGAACCTGGGGGTGGAGTTAAAAGACGGATCAACTCAGAACTTCTGTGTAGCCACAAATGAGGCAAGTCCAGCCTTCCTTGAATTTCATGGACCTTTATCTAACTCCAAGCAGGTGCTGCTACATGAGAGGATTCCTATGCATAAGCGTAATTACCAGTAAATCACTTTAATTGGATCTTCACATATGGACTTGAACATTCGCTCCTACACTACCGCTGACTTTGTACTGAGCAACCTCAGAACAGATATGAAATCTGCTAATTGATGCTTAAGCCAGGAATTCCCACCCTCTGTCACCTTGAGTTGCACCAGCCTTCTAACAGCTGTAGGCAGCTGTATTCCAAATTCCAATTCTCTGGGGATCCCTTTTAAAATAAAAGCAATCCTTATGGGAAGGGGCCATGCCACTGAAAGTCATAGCAAATACATAAGTCCTAGGATTGTCTCAGCTGGCAGGGAAAGGAAGCAAAGAGTACTTTTGTTCAAAGGAACAGGGTCCTTGGACAGGGAAGGCAAAAATCAGGTGCCTGATTTTCAAGCGAGGAAAGATTGCAGGGGAGTTAGGGATTAGAAACGGGGGAGAAAAACGGAGTGGTGAGTATTATTGCCCAACTTTCAACTGACTCTGAGTGGTTCCCAATCCAAAACTAGAACAAATCTAAAAACAAACTATAAAATTAAACAGATTAAAGCATTAAAAACCACAAAAACCTGGCACCAAATCAAACATCTAATGTGCAGTGATTTAATCCTCTTCCAATGCTTGGGGGAGAAAGGCAGGTTTTCAAAGACCTACAAAAGACGAAAAGGGTAGAGGCTTCCCAAACTTCAAGGGGCAAATTGTTCCACAGGGCAGGGGCTGCTTAGCCTCCATCAGATGCCAATATTTAGGGGAAGGGACTAGGAGCATGCCCATCCTCTCTAACCTGGTAGGACAGATAGATATTAGGGAAAGGTGGCCCCACTTCTGAGAAGGTGTCATAGTTGATTTTTCTTTTCTTTTCTTTTTTTTTTTTGCTAAGTCCTGCCAGCTTTGGGTTGTGATTTAGGCAAAGTCTATATCACAAATAGCTCCTGCCAACCTAGCAGTTTGAAAGCATGCACATGCAAGTAGATAAATGGGTACCACTTTGGTGGGAAGATGATAGTGCTCCATGATGTCGTGCTGGCCATATGACCATGGGAATGCCTTCAGACAACACTGGCTCAACAGTCTTTGAAACAGAGATGAGCACCACCACTTCTAGTTGGCAATGACTAGTGGAATGAAATCCCCAGGGATCCCGAAAGAACTCAGTCTGATCTAACTCCCAGGGCTGCTAGGATAAAAAGGGGAGAGTCCACTGCATCAGTCTGAAGTCTTAAAAGGAAAACCACGAGGCAAAATAAATAGGTCAGGCATAGGTAGAATTGCCAGAAGCAGGAAGAATTAATCCAAAGCATTTATATGCCGTTTGACGCCCTGCAAATGAAGATGTTTGCACCCCGGCAGACAAAATTGCCTGGCAATCTGTTCTCAGTTTTCTCCATTTTTATAATATCTAATTACAGTAAACCACACTCAATGCAGGAAGCCAGTAAGGAGAGCTGGTCATGCATAGAATGAAAAGTAATCCAAACAGATAGAAAATATGAACCTGGGATAAACTCAGGTCCAAATCCACTCTCAGTTATGGATGTTTCATGGATGATTTTGGACAAGTTCAACCCTTGGGGGTCTTCAAACAAGATCTATCTCACAGGGTTGTTTTTATAGAGAAAAGTAGGAGGACGGGGCAGGGGGTGTAGAAATGCCATTTTGAGCTCCTAAAGGAAAGATGGGATAGGAATCTACAGGGTTGGAAGGTGCATTGGAGGTCTTATAGTCCAACCCCCTGCTCAGGCAGGAGACCCTATACCAGGCATCTTCAAACTTGGCAACTTTAAGACTTGTGGACTTCAACTCCCAGAATTCCTCAGCCAGCCAGGGCTGGCTGAGGAATTCTGGGAGATGAAGTCCACAAGTCTTAAAGTTGCCAAGTTTGAAGACCCCTGCACTAGACCAACCCAATAATCATATTAATAAATCTAGAGAATAGCTGGGGCCCCTGTAACAATACTGGCTGGCTGAGGGTTTCTGGGAGTTGAAGTCCAAAAATCTTGAAGTTGCCAAGTTTGAAGACCCCTGCCCTATACCATTTCAGACAAATGGTATGTAATAAATAAAGACCTTACAGATCAAGACAACATTAGCACCAGCTCTAGGGAAATGTTCTTTATTCTTCTTCAGAGAGTTATGAAGGTTTCTTACTCTAGAGTCTAGCCATCGGCTACAAAAGAGTAAAGCAAGATAGTTTACATGATAAAGCTTTAATATCAAGGCATGGGGATATTTAAAAAAAAAAGTAGGACTAAGTTCATGCAGAGAAGAAAAATTGAGATTGTGTGATTTTTGGATCTGCCCTAGCGAAAGAGGAGGCGGTGTTCGGTTGACTTTCTTCCAGACTGACTCATAGTCCGTCAAGTGTGGCAGAAAGGACTGGTGTCTTAGGGCATTTTAACCTTTTCTGCTTTAATTTCTCTCGACAGCCTTCAAAAGGGATTTTGATGACATCGCTCATAGAGGGAGAGAGAGAGATGGAGAGAGAGCAAATCACAACCCACACATTTTTAAGCTGCCAAACTTTCTAGTTATGCATTCAGAAATAACTTCTTTATCTTTTCAGATCATTTCAACAATCTTTCAAATGGTTGAAAATGCTTCCCGGGAAAACACAACCACACCTCCAGTGACCTACAGGCAATGCTGGAGAGATGTCTGAGATGAAAAGTTGCCTTGAACAGAACTTCTCTCTCTTTCCCTTCATCCCTGAGGAATTTCAAAGTGTTTGCTTCTGTTTCAATCACCCTAAATGTTGTTGACTTTTGAGATATCCGTTCCTCCAACTGTTCATCTACTGGACCCAAAGGTTTCATCAGAATGAGAAGATAGGTGCCATGTTCTTGTGAGACAAGATCCACCCCTTAGGTATGTCCATGAGATGAGCGAAGACAGATATAAAAGAGGCATAGATAATTATCATGATGTAATGATGTACATTTTGACATGTGCATCATTTTCTATCCTTGTCTTGGAGAAACTCAACCACATCAGAAATTCTTCCATACATTCCCTGCTTGTCACAATGATAGATTTCAAAGCTGAATGTAAAATTCCTTCAGGCGTGACCTATATAAACATTCTCTCTCTCTCTCTCTCTCTCTCTCTCTCTCTCTCTCTCTCTCTCTCTCTCTCTCTCTCTCTCTCTCTCTCTCTCTCTCTCTCTCTCTCTCTCTCTCTCTCTCTCTCTCTCTCTCTCTCTCTCTCAACAAAAGACTGTCTGCGATCCTACCTTTTCTGATATTATTCTACAATATTGCTTAGACAATGAGTTTTAAATATGCAAAAAGGTTCTGACGACAATCAGAATGAGGACAAAATGAGGATGTCTTTAGTTTGGGAAGAAAAATAAGAGACGAAAATCTACCCAACCATCGTGGTAAACAAATTTTTTTTTTACCTCTATCAGTTTTCACATCAATGAAGATAAGTAAAGTAGAGGAATCTGAGAGTGATTTTACAGAACAGGAGTTTTGTTTTTTGTTTTTTTTAACCCAGAAGGCAGGTGCATTCAAGTCTATCAGTTCATCATATAGATGGAAAATCATTTTTCTTACTCATTGCCATAACCCAGGACCATTCAACTATTGAGCATTTTTAACCAGAGGAAGCTTAAAAACTTCAGTTTATGCTGCAAAATTTATGGGACGAATGGCCGGGTTTGTACCCCAGACTAAAACCTAAGCCCAAACTCAGTTTCTGGGTTTTCATATGTTAGGCCAGGGGTAGGCAACCTTGGCTCTTTTATGACTCGTGGACTTCAACTCCCAGAATTCCTGAGCCAGCCATGCTGAGGGAAAAGGGAGGTTTCCAAGCTGAGCCATGCTGGCTCAGGAATTCTGGGAGTTGAAGTCCACGAGTCATGAAGGGGCCATAGTTCCCCCATGCTGGCTCAGGAATTCTGGTAGTTGAAGTCCACGAGTCAGACAGTGGCCTAGGCCTAGGCCAGAGGTAGGCAATCTTGGCTCTTTTATGACTCGTGGACTTCAACTCCCAGAATTCCTGAGCCAGCCATGCTGAGGGGAAAGGGAGAGTTTCCAAGCTGAGCCATGCTGGCTCAGGAATTCTGGGAGTTGAATTCCACGAGTCATAAAAGAGCCACCAGTCTAGAAACCAGAGACTGTGAGTTCTAGTCTGCCTTAGGGATGAAAGCTGGATGGGTGATCTTTGGCCAGTCACTCACTCACTCTCAGTTCAACTCAACTTCCAGGGTTGTTGTGGGGAAAATAAAAGGAGGAAGAAGAATTCGGCAAGTTTGCCACTTTGAATTATTTGTAAAAATAAGAAAGCCAGGCTATTAAATAAATGTATTAAATCAATAAAATCATTTACATACAAATTATGAGCTCTATCTTATCTACTTCCCCAATACACACAGTGTTGGAGGATTGAAAAAGAAATAGCAATGGATTCACTCTCAAGGGTGATAAATCAATAGTCAAAAGCTTTAGAATAGGGGTCTTCAGACTTGGCCCTTTTATGACTTGTGGACTTCAACTCCTAGAATTCCTCAGCCAGGATGCCTGGCTGAGGAATTCTGGGAGTTGAAGTCCACAAGTCATAAAAGGGCCAAGTCTGAAGACCCCTGCTTTAGAAGATCAGGCTGCAAGCAATGCTCTGTGTAATCCTGAAAATGCCATTTTCTATCATTTTTTCCCCAAAATAATTTTTAAAAACCTGCTTTTTAAACTTAAAAAGGGGTCAAAAAGTCATCTTTTGCCTCAAGACCATTGTTCTATTTTTAACTCTGTGATTATATTTAACTATAATTCTCTTTTTATCTATATTTTTTATTAGTTTTAGTTATTTTGGCATCAAGGGCAGCGAAATTTCCATAAAGTATAATACTACAGTATTAATATTTTTATTTTTATCAAATAGGCCTGTGTAGGATTTGCACTGAGTTATACAATGGAGGAATGAATGCTTCTGAAATACATTTTCTAAATTATAATGACAATTTTGATTTCTAATAAACACTCAGAAATACCAGCATAGTAGATAGCTGGGATGTTCAAAAGAGCACAGCTTCTTCTCAAAATATTCCGGAGAAAATTTTCCCATCCAAAATGGGTCAGTCTAAATATTCCCAGTCCTTCATCCAAGCCATGTAGACAGAGTATAGTCAACAGATTCATGTACACACAACTACTGTGGTCACCCAACACACTAAATTGTAAATCTGGATTCACAAGCCCCAAATCTGTATTTATGGAATAAGTTATGCCAAAACAATGAAACCTATTGTGGCTTAACTAGATGGCTGAGATCACTCTGAATTCTAAGGTGAGCCTGGATATCCACAATGTGGCAAAACACAAATCATCCAGTCACTTTTTAAATAATAATAGTAACAACAATAAAATAGGGGTGACATGATAATAAATATAAAACCTAAGGGTGACTAGGGGTGACTTGTTAGCAATATTCCAGTATTTGAGGAGCTAGCACAAAGAAGAAGGGGTCGACTTATTTTTCAAAGCACCAGAAAGCAAGACAAGAAACAATGGATGGGAACTAATCAAGAATAGAAGCAACCTGGCATTAAGGAGAAACTTCCTAACAGTGAGAGCAATTCACCAGTGGAACAGCTTGTCTTCAGAAGTTGTAGGTGTTTCATCAGTGGAGGTTTTTAAGAAGAGACTGGACAGCCACATGTCTCAAATTGTATAGGGTCGCCTGCTTGAGCAGGGGTTTGGACTAGAAGACCTCCAAGGTCCCTTCCAGCTCTATTCTGATTGAAAATAAACAACAACTGGAGCACCTCTTGAATACCATCGGCATTGACAAATTCACCATCAGTCAATTGCAAAAGGCAGCTTTACTCAGAACAGCTTACATCCTGTGACAATATCTGTAATACCATCGAACATCCAAATTTGCTTATTCCAGGTCCTTGGGAAGGACTCGATAGGTGGACAAAAAAATGCCAAATCCAGTCTAAACATCTAGCTGACTGTGTCTAATCATATAATAACTTCAGTGTCCATGTCTGCTCATTTATAGGAGATGACCAGGCTGAGCCCGAGGGAGGGGTTCACATGCGTCATAAGCCATGAATCTCTGCTCGCCTTCAAGGGATCTAAGTCCAGCCCACCTTGAATTTCTTTCTTATCTCCCGCTCATTTCCCTTGACCGTTAGTAGCTCAGATTCTTGTAGAGAGCTTAAGCTTTCAATAAATCTTTATAGTCATTTAAACTTCCCAAATCTCCTGATTTCCCCAGATCTTAACATCATTTTCCCAAATGATTCTGGTGGCCAGCAGAGATAGAAATATCAGTATTACCATAAATACACAACAGAAATAAATAACTACACAACAAAAAATAAAAAGAATAGTAACTGAGAACAACCAATGAAAATAAGTATATAATTATATCATAATTAATTATAATTATGTTATAATTAATTATAATCATATTATATAATATATAATAATAACAATTACTCACAGGGTCAACTAACCTCCTGACCTGTGTGCACGGGAGAAGAGCAAGTCTTAAGGTCTTCTGAACGACCACCAAGATCTCAGGGGAAAAAAATATCTTCCAAAGGACCATGGGGTGACAGACAAGCCATCTCTAGCATATTGCACAAACCCAGCCAGTATCTGCCCTGTTGGATTATGGTTTAGTTTCTAACATAAATCAGATGAAGCAATCCATTGTGTCATGATTTGACAAAATCAAAGGGCGGGAAGTTTTCATAAGTGGTTGAATAGAAACGAAGCCCTGTCTTTGCAGAAGTAATGAGTAAATAGTTCCCTATATGAGGCGGGAAAATGGAACCTAGCGTTTCCCCAGTGTAATCATTTCCTGGACAGAGAATATGTAAATAACTCTTTGTCTCTTATTCCTTCTTAGAAGTCTGGATGGACCTCCAGAAACAATGAAAATCAACTTGATATGAGGGCCAGGATGCCCAGGATAAACTGACTTTATTTTTATATTTAATGAGGGGGGATTGGCTTGGCTTTTTGCGTTGTTCTATATATTGTAACAGAATTTTTCTTTATTATTGGAAATGGTTGAGAATCTTGGTTCCCTGCAATGGGTATTAATGTGATGAAAAAATGGAATGACAAATGTGCCACGCTGTTTTGCTGCAGCTGCCTTACCTTACTTACTTGCATGTTGACATCACAACCCAGGTATGAAAGGGGTGGAGTTTGCAAGGCAATAACCTGATGCATGTTTCGTCAATTGTCTCTCCTCACCCCCACCTGTTCACTTCTGTGGACCTTCATGATATTGCATTGCAGGGAAGCATCGAGTTACCCATCTGCTATGTGAAGAGTCCTCAAGGGCAATCACCACTTGCCCACCTGCGAACCTTAAGGCTGGCTTTAGGACATTTATGTGCTAATAACAGTTAGGCAGTTTAAGTTGGTATCTATCTCTCTACCCATCAATCCAGCTACACATCACCTATTTACCTACCCATCTTTCACCATCCATTTATCCATCCCATCCATTCATCCATCCCTCTGTCCATTTATCTATCATCTATCTACCTAACAATCTTTTGTCATCCATCCATCATCCATCCACTGTTCCATCCATCTATCTGTCATGTTCTATCTCTTTATCAATCCGATCATCATCCTTTTATCTATCTGTCTGTCTGTCTGTCTGTCTGTCTATCTAGCTATCTATCTTTTGTTAACCAACCATCCATCCTCCCATCCATCTAACCATCATGTTCTTTCTTTCTTTCTTTCTTTCTTTCTTTCTTTCTTTCTTTCTTTCTTTCTTTCTTTCTTTCTTTCTTTCTTTCTTTCTTTCTTTCTTTTTCTTTCTTTCTTTCTTTCTTTCTTTCTTTCTCTCTTTCTTTTTATCATCTATCAATCATCTATCTATCATCTCTCTCTCTCTCTCTCTCTCTCTCTCTCTATCTATCTATCTATCTATCTATCTATCTATCTATCTATTTATCTATCTATCTATCTATCTCTTTATCTTTCTACCTATCTTTCACACTCCATCCATCCATCCCTCATTTATCTACCTATTTCTCACCATCCGTCATCTCTCTTTCTCTCTCTCTCATCCAAAGTATCTATCTCTCTGTTTTCATCCACCTCTAACTACTTATCCATCTATCCATCCATCCATGCATCTTCTCTCTCTCTCTCTCTCTCTCTCTCTCTCTCTCTCTCTCTCTCTCTCTCTCTCTCTCTCTCTCTCTCTCTCACACACACACACACACACACACACACACACACACACACACACACACCATCATTCCATCATCTCTCCTTTTTTCTCTCTCAATGAAGCACTGTTCAGGCACCCATGGGTCCCCCAAAATAAAAAAAACACATTAAGCCTAAAACATGCCTAAAATCTACAGAACACCCCATTTGATAGTCTGGAATTACAAGTCTTCAGCCACCATGTTTTGATGGTGTCTGCCACCCGTAAAAGCCTCTCGCGCTTCCTGTGGAACAGAGTGATAACCTCTGATATGTTTCCAGTTCAGGTAGCTCTCAGGGAAGAGAGAGAGTTTCCAGGTTCGTATACATAGCTTAATTCTGCCCACCAGCAGTGTTTTTAATTAGCTCTTGTCATTTAGAGGAAAGGCTAAGCAGAAATGTCTTTCCTTGGATATGGAAACGAAGTCAAACCTAAGTGGCAGGTGATATTAAAGAGGAACAATAAACTTACATGCTGCTTTCCCACAATGTTATCGAAAGGAAGCTCAGGGCTCCAGGTTCCTTCCGTGAACGTCGCTCCGCTGTTCCTCCTGTCTGAAGAAGGGATAGATTCTTTGACAATGTCTTCAGGTAGAGTCAGCAGGCTTTCCTCGGGCTGTTTGATCAGGTAGGTCTCGATGTTGTGCTTCCTCAAAAATTCATTGCGTTCTTTGCCATGTCCTTCCTCCACTTTATAATCCCCATTGAGGCAATCTAAAGTCGCTTTGGATATGTGGATTCGCCTACAAGAGAGGTAAAGAAGGAGCAGAATGGATGGATGTGAGGCACAGCTGGGCAATTCTGAGGAACACCAAGGCAGAATGTTACAAAGGGAGAATATTTGTAGCTCAAGGTGGACACGAGGGGTCCTTGGTGTTCTCCAAGTTTGCCTGTTTTCTTGCAGACGTTTCATTACCCTAACTACGCTAAGAAACATCATCAGTTATAGAAACATAGCCAGCCGTACCAACAGGCTGAAGAACAACTTCTATCCATGGGCTGTCAGGCTCTTAATAGGATTAACACAGAGATACTAAAGGGCACACTCAGACTCAGGTCAAAGTTCATGCCACAGGAACAACTCCAAACAAAAGGCTCCGGAGGGTATAAAAACCCACTCCCTACATGTGCTCACTCTCTCTTTTCTGCCAGAGCTATCTTTCTGTCTGGCTCTCCTCTTCAATAAACTGCAACCTTCTTTCTGAAGCAGTCGGCCATGTTGTTTATCCCCAGCTTGGACTGAACCATGATGAAGATTTTTTTTTTCCAACAGCTGCTTTCTATGGTTGGGACCTTTTTTTCTACCTATCTATATGATGATCCAAATGTGGCTGTTAGAAAGTAAATTAAAAACTAGCATTAAAAGATATTGTGATACCACTTGGTGTTGATCTTCTAATGTTATTAATTACTTTATTTTTTTAAAAAAAATATCCCCCCTTTATTATTTTTATAAATAACTCAAAGCTTTCATGCTTAAGGCAGAACTATAACTCACGGTCTCCTGTTTTTTACTCTAGTGTGCCTTAACCACTAGATCAAACTGGATTTTATTTTTATTAGTTTGTTTTATTGGTTTTATTATGATTCTATGTAGATAAGGACCACTTTTTAACTATGCCTGCATTACTAGCAGTAACGCTGAAGTGGGCCTGGGGGCTATGTAATTTTGAGCATGTGACAGCTTTCTGCCTGGGTAGTAAGTATTGTTATTAAGCTATCAGCATCTTTTTCGGAGACGCTTTCTTGTTCCAATGACTGCAACATAATATGCAGAGATCAGTGACATCCAGTTGAGTCTGGCCAGCAGGGAGATAAAAGGTTTTGTCCAGAATTATGAAATGTCAGAAAGAAAAATGGATATATCTCTGAACAGAAGATCAAGCAGTCAAATATCGGGACACTATTATACTTCAGAGCATTATTATAAAATTGTAAAAGGTTGTTTCTACACTGCAAAGCCAGATGAATTTTAGATCAGAGTCAGCTTTTTTGATTTTGCAGCATGGAATATTCTAAAGAGAATTTTGCAAATTCTGCACTTACAGATTGCTTAGAAGACTTCTCCAGAGTGACATATGAAAACATACAAAGAACGATTGCAGGAATTGGGTGTGTCTACTCTAGTGAAAAGAAAGGGGTGACATGATAGCAATGTTCCAATATTTGAGGGGCTGCCAAAAAGAAGAAAGGGTCAACTTATCTTCCAAAACATCAGAGAGCAGGACAAGAAATAATGGATGGAAACTAATCAAGAAGAGAACCAGCCTAGAAATAAGGAGAAACTTCCTGACAACAACAGCAATCAACTGGTGGGACGGTTTGCCTTTAGAAGTTGTGAATGCTCCAACACTAAAGGATTTTAAGAACAGGTTGGACAGCCATTTGTGTGAAATGATATAGGGTCTCCTGCTTGAGCAGGGGGTTGGGCTACTAGGAGACCCCCAAGATCCCTTCCAAATCTGATGTTCCATGATGATGTTCCTTGACTTCCTTGGTGAGAAAAGATGTCTAATAAATGCATGGCTCTCTGTGATATGTATGTATATATGTGTATGTGTATGTGTATGCAGGGCTTTTTTTGTCATAGTGTCATAGAACGCCCAGAACGGAGTTCCGGCACCTTTTTTGGATGGAACCTTGTTTGGTAGGCAAGGCGGGTTGTATGACATGTGTGAGTTCCGGCACTTTTTTTTTTTATTTTTACAAAAAAAAGCACTGTGTATATGTATATGTATATGCATATGCATATGCATATGCATATGTATATAGGTCTTTGGTTATTCAGGTTTTCTCCCGCGTAAAATTGGAAGTGTCTTGGTGACGTTTCGACGAAGTCCCATTCGTCATCTTCAGGCTGGTGTTTTCGGCTTCGTGCTTCTAGGAGCAATGTGTGGTCGTAGCTGTTTCTTCCTTTTAACTGCCAGTGGGGGTATGAACTGATTGGGTGGGAGCTTGGCTGTGTTCTGATTGGGTGGAGGTGTGTTCTGATTGGTTAGGGGCTTGGCTGTGCTCTGATTGGATGGGGGGTTGGTTGTGTTCTGATTGGCTGGGGGAGTGTTCTGTTTGGGTGGGGGCTTTGTTGTGCTCTGAGTTGCAGGGAGATTTGAGATGGTGAGCTGCGCTACTGTTGTTTGGCTTCGCGTTTGTGGTCATGCCTCATCTTCATGGTGCTTGTCAGTTTGCTTCATGTATGGATTGGATGGGTTTAAAGTGACTAATGATGCAGCTGTGGTCTGGCTCATACAAACACCCGTGAAAACCTCAGAAAACAAACACATATATACATATACACATATACATAGATACACACCCAAAGCCATTTCAAGTAGTCCTTGACTTACAACCAGTTGCTTAGCAACCATTTGAGGCTGTGACAGACCCTTCCAGAAGATACAGTACCTACCTCAGATAGTGTTTGACGTATGACCAAAATTTCTGCTGCTAAGCAAGACACTTGTCAAATGAGTTGTTCCTCAGGTTATGACCTTTTAACCACAGTTGCCAAGTGAATCACTGTAATTATTAAGTGAATCACGGGCTCATTAAGTGAATCTGGGTCCCCCTATTGACTTTGCTTGTTGTAAGTCAGCTGAAAAGGTTGCAAATGGCAATCACATGATCCTGGGACATTGCAAGCATCACTGGAAGTGTTTAAGAAGAGACTGGACAACCATTTGTCTGAAATGGTATAGGGGGTTGGACTACTAGATGACCTCCAAGGTCCCTTCCAACTTTATTATTATTATTATTATTATTATTATTATTATTATTATTATTATTATTAT
The DNA here is from genome assembly GCA_034064705.1 of Bothrops alternatus. Taxonomy (NCBI): domain Eukaryota; kingdom Metazoa; phylum Chordata; class Lepidosauria; order Squamata; family Viperidae; genus Bothrops; species Bothrops alternatus. The sequence continues at coordinate 2,023,094 of JARGCV010000089.1, forward strand.
TAGTAGTAGTAGTAGTAGTAGTAGTAGTAGTAGTAGTAGTAGTAGTATATGCCAGTTGCCAAGTACTTCAGTTTTGATCGCGTGAGCATGGGAATGGCGCAAAGGTCATTAGTGTGAAAAACAGTCATAAGCCATTTTTTCAGTGCTGGATAAATTCAAATGATCACTAAATGAATGTTATAAGTCAAGGACTACCTATATCTGATTCTGAAATTCTGATGGCTGCCCTCTCCAGTCATGTGATCATATTTCAGGCCCTTGGTAACTGGCCCACATTTATGGCTGTTGTTAGTGTCCCACTCTCAGTTCATCATAATTTACAATATTTTAGCCCCAAAACTGGCATTTACTTCTGGTTCTGGTAAAAATGCCTCGTAGCCAACAAGGAGTTTACTTAACGAGCATGGCATTCACTTAATTATCGCCACCAAAAAAGGTTGTAAAATCAGAACCATCATGACTTACAATCACAATGGGCAAGTTCCATTATAGCTATAAGTAGAGAGCTACCTGTTCAAAAGGAGAAGCTATGAAGAGGCTACTCGGGGTAGGCAACCTTGGCTCTTTTATGATTTGTAGACTTCAACTCCCAGAATTCCTGAGCCAACTGTGCTGAGGGGAAAGGAGAGGTTTCCATGCTGAGCCATGTTGGCTCAGGAATTCTGGGAGTTGAAGTCCACGAATCATAAAAGAGCCAAGGTTGCCTACCCCTGTGCTAGATCTCAGGAACATCAAGCCATATACATAACATGCCCATATCTCTGCAACTAGAAGTCTGTGATATGGGCTGAATGACACGTAAAGACTTCCCTCCAAGACACCCAGTGCAGTGAGTTTCCAGGGCTGAGTGTGGACCTGAATTTGGATTTTTGCAGAATGAATCCAACACCTTCACCAATAGCTCATCCCTGTACACCAGGGTTCTCCAAACTTGGCAACTTTAAGACTTGTGGACTTCAACTCCCAGAATTCCTCAGCTATTTCTCAATTCTGGGAGCTGAAGTCCATAAGTCTCAAAGTTGCCAAATTTGGAGAACCCTGCTGTAGACCACTGTCGGCATAAAACCTGATTGGGAAATTCCTTCCTTATCAGAATCATGAGCAAATCCAAGAAAACCATGCTTACAATTGAGAGGTCTAAGAGAGGCAGCAGTTTTCCGGGACCCAGATTTCAATATTTCTGCTGTAAAAGTGAGACTCAAAATCTAGAACATGATGGCCTCATTTGACCAGATTCCACTTACCCAGGTATTCCACCTGACTCAAGTTTGTTTGCAATGTCTACATCCCACGACCAGACATCAAACTGCCATTTCCGCAGACCCAGGACCCCACACAGCACAGATCCAGAGTGTATGCCGATCCTCATGTCCACATCATGCTTTGTCCTTGACCGAACATACCTAAAAAAAGATTCAATTCAATTTTATTCAGATATAGATGTAGATGTAGATATAATATGTATAGATATATGTATAGATATATAGATATAGACATAGATATATAGATATAAATATAGATATCAGAGAGAATCCAATCTAAAATTACAAAACCATCATGATATTTAAGATAGACAACTCTTTCTATCTAAGGAATAGACATTAAGAACATAAGAACATAAGAAGAGCCATGCTGAATCAGGCCAAAGCCCATCGAGTCCAGCATTCTGTGTCACACAGTGGCCCACCAATTGTACATGGGGATCTTGAGCAGAAAGAGAAGGCAAAACCCTCCCTTTCCCTTGACCCCCAACAAATGGTACTCAAGGGAATCCTGCCTGCCTCAACCAACATAGAGGCGGCACATGGACATCCGTTTTAATAACCACCGATACACTTGGCATCCATGAATCTGTCTGACCCTGCCTTGAAGCTATCAAGGCTGACAGCTGTCACGACCTCTTCTGGAAGTGAATTCCATAAACCAACGACCCTCTGGGTGAAGAAATATTTCCCTTTATTTGTCCTCACTTTCTTACCTATGAGCTTTAGGGAGTGCCCCCTTGTCCTAGTATTGTGTGATAGATTATTTCTCAACCAAGAACTACATTTAGTATTTTGGCTGCGTGTTGAAGTTATCTTCCATAAACACAGATGGTGGTTGCGTCCATATAGTTAGAACACAGAACATAGAATAATAGGGCTGGAAGGAACCTTGTATGTCTTCTAATCTAACCGAATGCCCATGGCAGAAGACCCTATACCATTTGAGATAAATGACTGTTCAACCCTTTCTTGAAAATCTCTAGCAATGGAGCACCCACAACGTCTGAAGGCAAATCATTCTATTGATTAATTGTTCTCATTGACAGGAAATTTCTCAACTGTAGGCTGGATGGCTCTTCGATAAGCTTTCATCTTTTACTTCTTGTCCTGACCTCTGATCTTTGTAAATAGAAACACATTACAGCACTGAAATATCTTTACCAAGGCCTTCGTGGCTGCTCTATCAAGCAAGAGTGTGACATATTTCTTGACTTTTCCTTTAGTATTGATCCTAAAAAGCAGAAGCTATCCCTCACTTTGATACCTTCATTGCCCATTCTAAACTGATTATATTAAGCACTTTATATTCCCCAATGAATTTCTAAATATCTGAAAATAAATACGCTGAAACTTTTAGAAAGTGGAATTGGATATGAATGGAGGCATTAAGATCCCATTTATGCCTATGGAGTTAATGTTATTAAAATGAATATTGTCCCTCATTTGATCTATGTCCTTAGTGGTATTCTAATGTTAATACCTAATGCAAATTTTCTTCACATTGCTAGGTTATTTAGGAAATTTATTTGGGATGGTAGGCCCCTTGAGAGATTCATTAGTTAAATTGAGATTATCTTTGGAGGAGGGTGGTTTTAATACATCTAATTTACAAAAATATAATTGGGCTTATTTTGTCAGCCCTAAATATATAGAACAACAATTTATGGAACATTGTCTTTTATAGCCCATATTGGAAAGCTATTCCCTTTGCAGTCATGGAAAGTTCTTAGAACAACATTAAGCAGAAATGGTGCTTTTATTTTGAGGAGTGCAGGCTGTGAGAAAGTATATTGGGTGCCTTGAAGAATGTTCTTGAAAGGAAAAACAACAGATTTTCTCTGTTGGAGATGTAAAACCAGGTTTCGTTGCTCCATATGACATGGTCCTATGAATTCTTGACTCTTTTCTGGAACTGCATTTTAATGAACATAAGTTGATTTATGGGAAACTCTTTAAATGTTGAAGATGTTAACCTGGAGGTTGAATTATATACCAAAGCTTAAGAATCAGACTGTGAGGAATTATGGTAGCATCATGCACAGGAAGGGATAAAAAGATCTTTACTGAGAAATTGGAAAAGTGATATTATTCCAAATATTAATGATTGGCTTTTGAAAATGTGTTATTGTTGCGTTTTTATTGGTTTTCTGCTTATATTCGGTATTTTCTTATGGGCTCCTTCTTGTAGCAACAAAGTTTGTCTCTGTTCCTGCTCCCAAATGTGCTTCTGCAAGAGGCAACTGTACTTTTTTGGGTTTTGCTTAAAGATGTTTCACTCCTAATGATGTTACCTAGTTTGGATAATGAAACATCTGCAAGAAAACTAGCAAGGACCAAGGACCCCTCATGTCAACTGTGAGCTGCAAATATTCTTCTTTATTGAAACACCAAGGTCTGCCTATCCCAGGTCCTCGGGAAGGACTTGAGAGGCGGATAAAAATGCCAAATCCAATGTGAACATCTGGCTGACTGTGCGACCCACCATAATAATTTCTTAAACAACAATATCTACTTATCCTAGATCAGGGGTAGGCAACCGTGGCTCTTTTATGACTCGTGGACTTCAACTCCCAGAATTCCTGAGCCAGCCATGCTGAGGGGAAAGGGAGAGGTTTCCATGCTGAGCCATGCTGGCTCAGGAATTCTGGGAGTTGAAGTCCACGAGTCATAAAAGAGCCAAGGTTGCCTACCCCTGTCCTAGATCCTTGGGAAGGACTGGCTAGATTTACAAATCTGCCAAACTGAGAAATTGGAAAATTGTATTATTCCAAATACTAATGATTGGCTTTTGGAAATGTGTTATGTTTCACTTCTCATCCAAGAAGCTTCTTTAGAACCAAAGAAGCTTCTTGGATGAGAAGTGAAACGTCTTCAAGGAAAAAACAAAGAAATTCCAGTTGCCTCTTGAAAAAGCACCTTTGGGACAACCATGACCTGGATGACTGAGACTCTCCATAGACTAGGGGTAGGCAACCTTGGCTCTTTTATGACTCGTGGACTTCAACTCCCAGAATTCCTGAGCCAGCATGGCTCAGCATGGAAACCTCTCCCTTTCCCCTCAGCATGGATTGCTCAGGAATTCTGGGAGTTGAAGTCCACGAGTCATAAAAGAGCCAAGGTGGTCTACCCCTGCCATAGACATTCTGTTCCTGCTCTAAACTAGATTCCAACAAGAAATAAAGCTTGATGGTTACCAGGAATAGTTTTCTGTGTGTAGCTGAATTGCAAACTCCAGTCTGTTCTGGAATTCAATACACAATCCTGAATCGAAGTTTCTTCAGTTCTGTTCAACTGTCTTTTGCAATGAACATTGGTTCTATTTTTTAAAAAAAGCCAGTGGGAGTGGGAAAGACAAGGCTCCTACAAAATATTCCACTGTCCCCAAGGTAAGAGCTGTAAAACCACTGACTGTAGCACAGTGTGAGGGTGGCAATAAAGCCAAACACAAATTACCTGATGGTTTTGATCATGCTGAGTCCCATTTCAACGCAACAGTGAGCATGATCCTGCCGAGGCTCTGGAAGCCCAGATACACAGTAGTAGCAGTCTCCCAGGATCTTAATTCTGAGGCAGTGATGTTCCTGTAAATGAAGAAAATAAAAATAGCAGCTCTGCAATTCTTTCTACAAAAAGAAGATGGATGGGAGGAATGCTGGGGAGAAAATGTGAGGTTCTGTGGTACACACATGCTTTTCTGCATCCAGAAAGAAATAAGAACTGCAATTTTCCAAAAAAAACAACAGCATCCTAATGACTTTCAAGATCTGAGACTCTTATCCATATACTCCAGAGGAGAAATCCCCCATGTTTAGATTATAATAACAGGAATCTAGTGGTTGGACAAGAAAGAAAATGGTAACTTGAATTCTCAGATTACAAGGTACTGGTGATTTAGAATAGAATAGAATAGAATAGAATAGAATAGAATAGAATAGAATAGAATAGAATAGAATAGAATAGAATAGAATAGAATAGAATAGAATAGAATAGAATAGAATAGAATAGAATAGAATAGAATAGAATAGAATATAGAGTAGAGTAGAGTAGAGTAGAGTAGAGTAGAGTAGAGTAGAGTAGAGTAGAGTAGAGTAGAGTAGAGTAGAGTAGAGGGTAGGGTAGGGTAGGGTAGGGTAGGGTAGGGTAGGGTAGGGTTGGGTAGAGTAGAGTAGAGTAGAATAGAATAGAATAGAATAGAGTAGAGTAGAGTAGAGTAGAGTAGAGTAGAGTAGAATAGAATAGAATAGGGAATAGTATAAGGAATAGTATAAGGAATAGTATAAGGAATAGAATAGAATAGAATAGAATAGAATAGAATAGAATAGAATAGAATAGAATAGAATAGAATAGAATAGAATAGAATAGAATAGAATAGAAAATAGAGTAGAGTAGAGTAGAGTAGAGTAGAGTAGAGTAGAGTAGAGTAGAGTAGAGTAGGGTAGAGGGTAGAATAGAATAGAATAGAGTAGAGTAGAGTAGAGTAGAGTAGAGTAGAGTAGAGTAGAGTAGAGTAGAGTAGAGTAGAGTAGAGTAGAATAGAATAGAATAGAATAGAATAGAATAGAATAGAATAGAATAGAATAGAATAGAATAGAATAGAATAGAATAGAATAGAATAGAATAGAGCTAGAAGGGACTTTGGAGGTCTTCTAATCCAGCCCCCTGCTCAAGCAGGACCTATACCATCAGACAGGTCATTGTCCAGTCTCTTTTTAAAAACTTCCAGCAATGGAACACCCACAATTTCTGGAGGCAAGCTGTTCCACTAGTTGATTGTCCTTATTGTCAGGAAGTTTCTCCTTAATTCCAGGTTGCTTCTCTCCTTGATCAGTTTCCAATCATTGTTTCCGTCCTTCCCTCTGGTGCTTTGGTGAATAACATGACCCCCCCTTCTTTGTGGCAGACCCTCAGATACTGGAACACTGCTCTCATGTCTCCCCTATTTCTTCTTTTCTTTCTCCTTGGGCAGTAAAGAGCTGTCATCATTATCCCACTGTAGGGCAGTTTGTTTATTTTTTTGTATCCAGCCTTTACAAATAATTCAAGGCAGTGAACATATCCAACACACCTTCCTCCTCCTATTATCCCCACAACAAGAACCCTGTGAGGTGGGTTGGGTAAGAGAGACAGATTGGCCCAAAGTCACCCAGCTGGCTTTCATGGCTAAGGCAGGATTACATCTCACAGTCTCCTGGGGATTTGCCCAAAGTCATCCAGCTGGGTTTAATGCCTAAAGTGGGACTAGAACTCATGATCTCCTGTTTTCTAGCCTAGTGCTTTAACCACTAGACCAGGGGTCTTCAAGCTTGGCCCTTTTATGACCTGTGGACTTCAACTCCCAGAATTCCTCAGCCAGACTCCATTTTGTTTGTGAGATTTAAGACAGGGGTCTTCAAATTTGGCCCTTTTATGACTTGTGGACTTCAACTCTCAGAATTCCTCAGCCAGGCACACTGGCCGAGGAATTCCGGTAGTTGAAGTCCATGAGTCATAAAAGGACCACGTTTGAAGACCCCTGCACTAGATCAAACTGGCTCTCCATTCTTATTTGGAGCAAACTTTTTGCAAAACTGGGCTCTAACTGATTTATCTAGAGATGATAATGAAGATGATCAGTGATGATGTAACTTTAGTCAAGGTCATCTGGGAGTTGCCATTTAAATTACAGTCCACTCGTTGTACTGTAAACAGTAGTTGCAGTCCAGAAACAAAGGACAAAAAAATAATGCTTTTTAAAATGATGCTATAAAAACTTTTAAAAGCTTTGAAAGAGGTCCAAGATGTGGTAGTAGTACTTTATATTATATTATCTTTCCATAACCCTGTTAATTCCAAAATGTGATGCGTGTTTCATTATCTAGAAAGGTATTGGGTAGACTAATCCAACTTCTATTCTGGTCTAATAGAGGATAATATGAACCAGCAATGTGTAGCAGCAGCCAAAAAAGAGAATGCAGTCCTAGGCTGGATTAACAGAGGGATAGAATCAAGATCATATGAAAGTACTAGTGCGGCTTTTGTAAAAGACCATATTTAGATAAGCAAATTCTCTATCTAGAGGGATATGACCTTCAACTAGGCTGGCATGCTTTATGGTACGAGAAAGCTAAAACACACAAGTACTTTCAAAACCATGCTATAAGAAATGTTTTACTTTCTGAATGGGAGAAAGTTAGACACAAAATGTATATGAAAATTCCTGAGTGGCTGTCAACGTTGGAAGCATTTGCTTACCCAAATTTGATTCACTATGATACACTTGTTAGTTATAAAGATATTTTGGACAAGGATGGAAAACTCAAAGACAAGCAAGCCTTTCAACAACAAGGTATTGACTTAACATGGTGGTCCTATTTGCAAATTCAAACAAGATATGAAAAAGACATAAAAATAATAGGATTTTATAAAGAGCTGACTCCACTTGATAAAATACTTTTAAAAACAGATGATCATTTGATTAAGAAACTTTATAAATACTTATTAAATTGGAAGATGGAAGAAGAACAAGTAAAAGAGACCATGATAGTATGGGCAAAGAACTTTGGATATTCTATAGAATTAGAAGACTGGCAAAAACTGTGGGATAAAAACATTAAACTTACTAAAGCAGTAACATACAAAGAAAATTTATATAAAATGTTTTATAGATGGCATATGACACCAGTTCATTTAGTGAAAATGTTTAAAAATTTACCAGATACATGTTGGAAATGTAAGCAAAAACTGGGTACTTATTATGCCTGGTGGACATGCTATATTGCAAAAAAATATTGCTCTAAGATTCATAGATGGTTAGAAAAGATGATGAAAATGCAGATAGAATTTAAACCGGAATTGTTTCTGTTAGGAATATTAAGACCTAACTATGGCAAAGAAAATGATTATTTAATATTACATGTATTACGTGTATTAACAGCTGCAAGAATAGTATTTGCCCAATTTTGGAAAAATGAAAATCTACCATCAGACCAGATTATAATTTTGAAAATCTTAGATTGTGCAGAAATGGACAGATTAACATTAGAGATGAAGGAGAAAGAAGATTCAATCTTTTATAAAACTTGGGGAAAATTTTATCAATGGGTTGAAACACGCTAGAATAAGAAGAGATTTTAGAGTTTTACTATATTAAGTATTAAGGTTGATGATTGGAAATAGTTGTTATGTTACCAATTATGCTAATTATTTAAAGGAATATTAGTGTTTTATCAAATGTCAGTTGTAATTATACTGATTTATTCTTATAACTGTCTAGTATTATATAAACAATTATATTTAATATGAAGACCCGGACGACAGCTTGTTCGCTGAATTACGTATTTACTGTATTTATCCACACCCTGTCCCTTTTATCCCGATTTTCCTGTACCTGCACCGATCCTACCCTATATTAAAAGACCATATTTAGAATACTGCATCCACTGTTGGCCACGATATTATAAAAAAGATGTTGAGACTCCAGAAAGAGTGCAGAAAAGAGCAACAAAAATGATTAGGGGGTTGGAGGTTAAACCATCTGAAGAACGGTTGCAGGAATTGGGTATGTGTAGTCTAGTGAAAAGAAGAAATAGGGGAGACATGATAGCAATGTTCCAAAGAAGATGGGAGGTCAACCTATTTTCCAAAGCACCAGAAAGCAAGAAAAGAAACAATGGATGGAAACTAATCAAGGAGTGAAGTAATGTAGAACTAAGGAGAAATTTCCTGACAGTGAGAACAATTAACCAGTGGAAAAACCTGCCTCCTGAAGTTGTGAATGCTCCAAGACTGGAAGTTTTTAAGAAGAGACTGGACAGCCACTTTGGCTGGAATGGTAGAGGGTCTCCTGCTTGAGCAGGGGGTTGGACTAGATGACCTCCAATGTCCCTTCCAACTCTGTTATTGGGAAGGATAAGAACTGTTCTATTCCTATTCTCCATTACAGGGGTTCCCAACCCCCGGTCTGTGGACCAGTACCGGGCCGCGGCATGTCAGCAACTGGTCCGCACAAACAAGCAAAGCCCCATCCGCGGGATGCAGGCAGTACACAAAACCACACCCTCTCCGTACTGTGGAAAAATCTCTCTCAGCGGAACCGGTCCCTGGTGCGCAAAAGGTTGGGGACCTCTGCTCTATTAGACCATAATAAAAGTTGGATTAGTCTATGCAATGTAATGGATATCTTCCAGAGAAAGATGATGCATTTCTGTAAGCCTGCTCCCGAATAGGTTACAATTCCTGGAAAGTTGGCTGCCTAACAGGACAAAGACATAGCTGACAGATTTCCATCTGTGCTCTGATGTGTCTCCAGATGGTCTCAGCACTATACGTAGTAATGGCAGCTTGAAAAAAAAAAGGCCATAAGAATTTCATCATTAAGGCACAGTTCAGAAAAAGGGGGACAATTTTTTTAAAAAATCAATTTCTATCAGAGTACAGCTCAAAATGTTAGGAAATCTTCTCTCTTGTTTACTTGATGGTCCTCCAGTTTTCATGTTTCTTGGGTTTTATTGTTCCTGAAGAAATGTGACTAGGATGCCAACCAGATAGAACCTCTGATACATGTATTTTGATCTAGAATACAGCTTAAATCATAAAGTACTAAAATACCATCGAATAAATTCAGCGTATGAAACTCAACGATGTGTAACTGAGTGTAAAACAACAGAAGTGCAGAAAACTAGAAGGGCCACCAGATATATATATAAAACCTCCCTTTCTACAACCCTGTAATCTGTGAATTTGGGGTAGAGTCAGGGTATCTGGATGAAGCTGAGCGTTTACTGGCTGGATGCTCTTCCTGATGCCTATTGCAGAGTTTGCAGCAGATTTTTTTCTTCACACCCTAGGAGAGAGAAATATTTGTCACTATCTAGGTTTGAACTCTCAGCCTTCTGTGTGGGAGATAAGTGTCTTCACCACCAGGCCACCATGCAGCTCACAAGGGCCACAAGGTCTAAATGGTAACATCACATTGTTTAAAATAAAATGCTGCATGGAATCCTCAACTTACAATTATTTATTTAATGACTATTTGAACTTGCAATGGCTTTGGAAAAAGTGACATACCCTGCCCTCAAAGTTATAATAATAATAATAATAATAATAATAATAATAATAATAATAATAATAATAATAATAATAATAATAACAATAATAATAATAATAGTAGTAGTAGTAGTAGTAGTAGTAGTAAAGTTGGAAGGGACCTTGGAGGTCATCTAGTCCAACCCCCTGCTCAGTTGTAACCATCTTATCACCCTTATAGTCATAGGATCACAATTTGGACACTCACATTTATGATGGTTGCAGTGTCTTGTGGTCATGTGATGGGCCAGTTTCTAACAACCACAGTCAGTGGGGGAAACTGGATTTGCTTTATGACAGTGTGATTTGCTTAATGACCACAGTAAAAAAAAAGTCTGTAAAATCAGATCTGGCCTTGTGATGTAATGAAAAGAAGGACTAGTATCTCCAGTATCTTTCAGATCTTCAGTATCCGAGGAGCTGCCACAAAGAAGAGGGGGTCAAGGTATTCTCCAAAGCACCGGAATGCAGGACAAAAAGCAATGGCTGATCAAAGAGAGAAGCAACCAGGAATTAAGGAGAAACTTCCTGACAGTGAGGACAATCAACCAGCGGAACAGCTTGCCCGTAGAAATCGTGGGTACTTCATCTCTGGAAGTTTTAAAAAAGAGACTGGACAGTTACCTGTCTGAGATGGTATAGGTTCTCCTGGTTGAGCAGGGGGCTGGACTAGAAGACCTCCAAGGTTCCTTCCAGCTTCTATTCTATTCTATTCTATTCTATTCTATTCTATTCTATTCTATTCTATTCTATTCTATTCTATTCTATTCTATTCTATTCTATTCTATTCTATTCTATTCTATTCTATTCTATTGATGGAAACTAATCAAGGAGAGAAGCAACCTGGAACTAAGGAGAAACTTCCTGACAGAACAATTAATCAGTGGAACAACTTCCCTGCGGAAGTTGAGAATGCTCCAACCCTGGAAGTTTTTAAGAAGAGATTGGATAGCCATTTGTCTGAAATGATAAGGGTTTCGTGCTTAAGCAATGGGTAGGACTAGAAGACCTCCAAGTTCCCTTCCAGCTATGTTATTCTGATGAGTCATTTAATGACTGCATCACTTAGCAACCCAAATTCTGATCCCAACTGTGATCATAAGCTGAGGACCACCTGCAAATCTCAACGTCATTACCACCACCATCACCACCACCACCAAAGCTTGTAAAAATAGCAGAGACCATTTGTCTGACTTTCCTACTGAAAACCACACAGCTTTAAAAGTGCCTCCTTTTTAACAATACAGTTTTCTGCCCTTCCAGCTTCCCCTTACGTGAGCAGAACGTGGAGAGGAGTATCATTAACTCTGATCACCAATGCAGTAGGCTGCTAATCATAGGACAGCATGCCAGACTGAACCCACTAAAATTAGCTCATAATAGCAGATGCATTCCTTGATGACTCAGCAAGATGTTTTTCGTTCATTGAATATTTACTCATTTAATAAGAGGGATTAGTAATAGCTCGGTCATGAAGATGAATGAATGAAGATAAAACGTGAATTATTGGAGATCAAAGAGTTCTTGAAGGCTATTTAGCTGAAGCTTATTCCTGACCCACTGAATGCAAGAGAACAACTCACTTCTGCATGAAAATCTCAGTGAGGAGCAAGGACTACTCTTTGGAGATGGACATTTAATGTACATTATTGCTGGCGAAGAACAATTCTGAATATGTGTCAGATTAAAAGAAGGCTTTTTACATAGAGCACAGTATAATTAAATTGTGGGATTCTCCAACACAAGAGGTGTTGCGTGTCTTGTGTTAGGAAATTTTAACAGTTACAAAGGAGTATGAGACTAATTTATGAAAAACAGCCTTTTAACAGTATCAGTCTTGATCATCATTGATGATTCAGACTAGAACAACCAGATGACAGGAAGTTGGATTCATGTCCTATTTTGAGCTTCAGTCTAATGAACAAATTAAAGGACTAGGTAAGTTTTGGTTTAATGTATTTTTTTTCTCAAGTTTCTTACAACCTATGACAAAATTCCCAGGCATGATTTAAAGCAAGCTTCATAAACACATGAAAAATACAACATGGCCTGTCAGGAACTAAGCTAGAAAAAAATGACATTGAATAAAGACAATGAACTTCTGCAACATTTATTTATTCCAAGAAGCCAATCAGAACATTTTTTTTTCTCTTTCTCTCCCCAGGCTAGAAAATAATGGATTATTTTTCTTGTGTCCTATGTCATACTATCAATTTTCTTTCAACCAGGACTGATATACCAAATTCTTGGCAGACGCTAAGAGCGTGCTGTTAATCTCAGTTGGGAAACTAGGGTCTAAAGAAAAATGGAGAAAGGTAGAATACCGTATTTCTAAAGAAACTGGAGAAGAGGACAGCTCATCTGTCAACCAAGCAATCAAGTTCTCTAATAGCCCTAGGATTTAAACATTGTGACTCCTTTTTCTATCCTTTAGTAGTAACAGTTTTCTTATTGGTCATTTCTCAGATGTGGGGGTTACTTGCACCATGGCTTGATAACAAACTTAGCCTCTTTGCCATATTCAACCCTTGTTTAGTATCTACAACAGTGTTTCTCAACCTTGACAATTTTAAGATGCGTGGACTTCAACTCCCAGAATTAAATAGCTAAGGCTGAGAAAGAGAGTGATCCTAATTGCGGGAAAGACTTTCCTCCAATCAAACTCAATTTCCCCTTTAAGACTATGGAAATAGACCACAATGTTAAAAGCATTTATTTCCCACTAAGGCAGGGGTTCTCAACCTTGGCAACTTTAAGACTTGTGGACTTCAACTCCCAAAGCTGGCTGAGGAATTCTGGGAGTTGAAGTCCACAAGTCTTAAAGTTGCCAAGGTTGAGAATCCCTGCACTAAGGATTCTGAGATTTGGCTACATCAACAGACATGGAGAATACAACTTGTCACCTGTCCTAATAGGAAACTGAGCCAATTTCTCAAGGACCACTATCCAATGTTATGAAACATGAAATGGTAATGAAACTTTTGCTTCAGATGAAGATAAAAGGCAATTTGGCTAGGCAAATAAATGGAAGGAGCCGTTAACACAGCAAGATTAAAATCAGGAATATTTCAAAATTATGCAACAAGCCTGCCAAGCACATGTTAGTTTTGCCTGCCTTGGATTGAAAAGTCAAGGTGCAATTGGAAACTAAAAACAAAATTTTGACTTTGGCCTTCTGCAGGGGTAGGCAACCCTGGCTCTTTTATGACTCGTGGACTTCAACTCCCAGAATTCCTGAGCCAGCATGGCTCAGCTTGGAAACCTCTCCCTTTCCCCTCAGCATGGCTGGCTCAGGAATTCTGGGAGTTGAAGTCCACGAGTCATAAAAGAGCCAAGGTTGCCTACCCCTGGCCGAGTGAGTCACCAAATATGCAAATTTAAGACACCCCCCCAAAAAAGAGGGTCTCTCTGTGTAACTGTGTGTTTCTCTTTTTCCATCCTGCTTCTCTACCGAAGTTCAGAAAAAGGCATCAGCAGCTGGACTCACGTGTGCTAAGCGATCAAATCTGGCAAAAAGTTCATTCAGCATCCGGACCAGCTCTTGAGCCGATAATGTTGTAGAGAGATTGGTAAATCCTTTCACATCTGCAAATAGAATGCTGAACACAGAAAGGAGATGAACAGTCAGATTAGTAGAGATATAGTAGGGCAACTCAAACAGCAATGCTGCCTAGACAAGTCTGATGTCTGATTGCTCCTGCCATCACGTATTAGTGACTATAGAGATCAGAGGCCTTCAAACTTGGCAACTTTAAGACTTGTGGACTTCAACTCCCAGAATTCCTCAGCCGGCTGGCTGTGGAATTCTGGGAGTTGAAGTCCACAAGTCTTAAAGTTGCCAAGTTTGAAGACCCCTCATATGAATTTTCTCCAGAATGATATGTCCCCAATCTGATCCTTCACTTTTCCAATGACGTAGACTAGAAACAATGTTTGTGGCATAGGCAAATTTGCAAGAAACAGGGGGGAAAAAAGAACAGATAATGTGAAGAAACAGAGGAATTAATGCACGTAATCCTCGATTTACAACTATTTCTTGACTGCTCAAAGTTACAATGGCACTGGAAAAAGCGACTTACGACAGCCTTTCACACTTATGACCATTGCAGCATCCCCATGGTCATGTGATCAAAATTTGGATGCTTGGCAACTAGATGTATTTAGGATGGTTGCAATGCCTCGGGGACAAGTGATCATCTTTTGTGACCTTCTGACAAACAAAGTCAATGGGGAAGCCAGATTCACTTAACAACTGAGTTACTAACTTAATAACTGCAGTCATTCGCTTAACAACTGTGGCAAGAAAGGTCGTAAAATGGGGAAAAACATAACATCTGTACTGCTTAACAACAAAAATTTGGGGCTCAATTGTGGTCATAAATCAAGGACTACCTGTAGCAGATAGACAGGCAACATTTATCTCTGCAATCAGACAAACTCTACTAACTCAACGGCCCTAAATTAACCAGGGAGACGGAGGGGAAAAGAGAGAGAGGGAGAGGGATTAATTTACTAAGCCTATGATAGGATGGCACAGAAAACTGGAGAATTCCTCTCAAGCATAATAAACTATGCAGGTCTGAATAGTTATTTTAACTCAGGGGTCTTCAAACTCGGCCCTTTTATGACTTGTGGACTTCAACTCCCAGAATTCCTCAGCCAGCGTGCTGAGGAATAAAAGGGCCGAGTTTGAAGACCCCTGTCTTAAATCTAACAAACAAAATGGAGGCTGGCTGAGGAATTCTGGGAGTTGAAGTCCACAAGTCCTAAAAGGGCCAAGTTTGAAGACCCCTGTTTTAACTGAATAGTTTAAAAGACAGGATTCCAACTGGCAGGATTGCTAGCTAGCAATGCAGGCTGAATTGGGTTTCAGGGTGCCCTATTGCATTCATGAGGGTTATTCCTTTCTCATTCATGCTTTGATTTCTCTGCTTTTCTTTCAGTTTCCTGGCAGTTGCCCAAGTAGGCATCAATCAGCCTTGCATATATCTTGAACTATGCCCATCCGTGTGATTGCTACAGTTGCCTGAGCATACAGCAGTAACGGCAAAGATCAGAGCTGAAGCTGAAGCTGAAGCTGAATTGTATTTACAAGGAAACAAGTCCTATCAATTCTGTCCATACATCCTTGGAAGTCAGCATGCTTGAGATAGCAGACTTGGTGGGCTACAATGGAAAATGGGAGCACTCAAATTAAATCAAACCCTCTCATTTGCACCAGAAAGTGAGGTGAGCAAAAGAAGGCTGGGATATTGGGAGAAATTGAGACAGGAACATCTCTGTTGTCAAACAGGAAGAATGAGCGAAGAACAACAACGAGAAGAGAAGCTCGGCAATTTAGGAACATCTCCTAATCTTCCAAACCCAATGAGGAATGAACTGGCCTAAAGACGAGCATGCATTCAGCAGAGGAAGACATGATTAATCTGGAAAACAAGAGAAGCACCTGACGTTTTCATAACGGTGGATATAGATCTTATGGAACTGGTGTTGTAAGTGTTCATCCTCCACAGTGCCCATGTCGTTAATCATTTCTAGCACAACAAATCGAGGTAACACAGACAGAACCAGCCGCTCCTGAAACAACAAACAAAAATGGAGAGAGGAGTTAATAGTCTCTGGGTTTAATGAACCAAGAACATTGCAACGAATCAAACAAACAAACAAACAAAGAACGAAAAAACGACTTTCACCTGAGGTCTTAAGGCTGGGGAAAGCCTACTTATTGATTCAGTGGAATACACACACACACACACACACACACACACACACACACACAAACACAAACACACACATACAGTGTATGACTCTTTCATTGGTGAAGATTCTAATGAGATGTGGAACTGTATAAATTTGATAAATGAATGAATAAAAATAAAAAACTTGGTTAGTTTTGAAATGGGACAATAACAAAATAATAGTATAACAGAGTTGAAAGGGACCTTGGAGGTCATCTAGTCTAATCCCCTACTTAGGCAGGAAACCCTATACCACTTCAGACAAATGATTGTCCAATCTCTTGTTAAAAATTTCCAATGTTGGAGCATCCACAACTTCTGGAAGCAGGTTGTTCCACTGATTAATTGTTCTCACTGTCAGGACATTTCTCCTTAGTTCTAGGTATATATTGAAAGTATTAAATTATTTTCTTTTTTTCTTTCTTTTTTTCTTTCCTTCCTTCCTTCCTTCCTTCCTTCCTTCCTTCCTTCCTTCCTTCCTTCCTTCCTTCCTTCCTTCCTTCCTTCCTTCCTTCCTTCCTTCCTTCCTTCCCAAGTGTGCATGGAACATTGTTTAAAAGGAGATGGCAGGCATTAGATTTTTTTTTTTTCAAATCAACTTGCAGAGAAAAGAAATGAAAAACCTTCCCTCATGTCAAATTAGTTCAGGAAACAATTTGGAAGCGTCAAACATTTGAGAGAAAGGTATGATCCTGCAAGATACATTTAAGCCTTCTGCGACAGCCTGTTGAAAAATGTTAATGGAGGAAATGTAGCTTCTCATATATCCGCATATTTCCTTCCTCAACCCTGTTTCTGAGGGTCCACCAAATTTGGTTCAGCCACTGGATGTTGAAGCCCCCATATTTTAAAGTTGCTGAGGTTGAAAAACAATATGCTAGACTCTTCAGTGGGAGAAGTCCACCATTTTGAGTTCCTCCTGTCTGAGTTTAATCCTTAGTCGCAAGCACTGCTTATGAGCTGCGGTGGCGCAGTGGTTAGAGCGCAGTACTGCAGGCTAATTCTGCTGACTGCCGGCTGCCAGAAGTTCAGCAGTTCGATTCTCACCGGCTCAAGGTTGACTCAGCCTTCCATCCTTCTGAGGTCGGTAAAATGAGGACCCAGATTGTTGGGGGCAAGATGCTAAACCACTTAGAGAGGGCTGTAAAGCACTATGAAGCGGTATATAAGTCTAAGTGCGATTGCCATTAACCTAACGATGAGAAGGCTTAGGGGAAGCTGATGGCAATCTTCCCATACTTGGCGGGATCTTACAACTAAGAGCAGGACAAGAGGCAAAGGGTAGAAGCTTGTTAAAGAGAGATCCAACCTAGAAGTAAGGAGGAATTTCTTGATAGTGAGAATGAAGTTGTGGGTGCTCCATCCCTGGAGGTTTTCAAGAAAAGATTGGAGAGCCATTTGTTGGGGATGGTATAAGCGAGGGGTAGGCAACCTTGGCTCTTTTATGACTCATGGACTTCAACTCCCAGAATTCCTGAGCCAGCATGGCTCAGCTTGGAAACCTCTCCCTTTCCCCTCAGCATGGCTGGCTCAGGAATTCTGGGAGTTGAAGTCCACGAGTCATAAAAGAGCCAAGGTTGCCTACCCCTGGTATAAGCACTCCTGTCTTGGGCAAGGGATTGAACTAGAAGACCTCCAAGATCCCTTCCAACCCTATGATTCTATGACTTATGTGTGACTATTTCCTTTGGATATAGAGAGCAGGGAAAACTATCTCCTTTAGCTGAACAGATCCTCTCCCTTTGCAGTTCCAGTGTTACAAAGCTCATTAGAACATTGTTGGGGGCAAGTTGCTGACTCTGTAAACTGCTTAGAGAGAGCTGTAAAATACGATGAAGCAGGATATGGGGCAACCTTTGAAGAATGGGGCAACCTTTGAAGAATGTCCGGAGACTGCAAGTAGTCCAGAATGCAGCCACGCGAGCCGTCTTGGGTCTCCCAAGACATGCTCATATCACTCCAGCTCTCCGTGAGTTGCACTGGCTACCAATTGGTCTCCAAACACAATCCAAAGTGTTGGTTATGACCTATAAAGCCCTTTATGGCAATGGACCAGGATACTTGCGGGACCGTCTTCTGCCTCATGAATCCCAGCGACCGGTTAGGGCACATAGGGTTGGCCTCCTACCGGTCCCGTCTGTCAGGCAATGTCATCTGGCGGGGCCTAGGGCTAGGGCCTTCTCCGTTGCTGCCCCAGCCCTCTGGAACCAGCTTCCCTCAGAGGTTCGTACTGCTTCCTCCCTCCTAGCTTTCCGGAAATTGTTAAAGACGCACTTATGTCGACAGGCTTGGGACATATGAGCTGTGCTCTGCCCCTCTGCCTAGGAATGTCCCTCCATCAGCGACTGTGAGCTGACTGTGCTTGTTTGCTGTATGAATGTGATTAATTTTATTGTATAATTTTATTGTATTGTTTTGTAAGCCGCCCTGGGTCCTAGGAGAAGGGCGGCATATAAGTTTGAGTAATAAATAAATAATTAATAAATAAATATAAGCCTAAGTGCTGTTGTTATTGCTTGGTCTGCAGGCCAACTATTATTGAACAAGTATGAGGGTTTCAATGTAACAGACCCCTTCTAAATTTTAATTTTAGTTCTGCATTCCCACAGTCTCTCTCCATAATAGCTTTTTATAATCCTATTAAAGTCTGTTTGAATCCTAATGTAGCACCCGGAACTGGACTCGGTTGATAAATCCAGGTTTGAACGAACCCATTTCTTGTTCTAATTAGAAAACTATATTTCTATTAACAAGGTGCTTTTCTGAAGTTGAATGCTCAGTAGGAAGAATGGGATGTTAATGAGTACGATCAATGCATATTAGCTGATTTTCCTCCTATATCTTTGGTTTTTAAAACTATTTCATATTTGTATTGCCTTTGTGGCTTGTAGCTTTAAAAAAATACTTAAGTTCACATCATTTTGGAGAAGAGAAGTCACTTCATGCATCAAAGACTTTAGATTAAGATTCATTCTCTTATCCTCAAAACTTCACCTGGGGTAGAACAAACTCATATTTATTTATTTTTGCTGTTCCTTTGGACCAGTGCTTATCATATATCTCATTCCATTGAAGGAGGAGAGAAATTAAACTTCCTGTGCTATGCCCAAATGTTTGCATATAAATAGTTATGGATGATCTCACATTTTAGCTCAAAGCAAGATGATTCATATCTTTCTATCTAGAGGTCTTCAGCTGAATGAATGACTGGGGCCACCGGTAAGCTCATAAAAGAAAAAGTACCTATTTTCTCCTATGGTGCTTAAGAGTTTTCTCCTTTTTGTAGAAAAAAAAGTCATTTATCACAGCACTAATAAACCTTTTTTGTCTTCATTCCAAATGCATTTCACGTATTGTTGCTAGATTCTTCTTAGGCACGGAACTTATTTCAGGGCGAGAAAAGCTAAGCTTCAAGTGAGTGTTTTTCACCAAGAACTGATGCCTCAATCCTAAACCTGTGGATTGGATGGAAAGCTCTGTATCCATATTTTTTTCTGCAAGAACCCAAATGCTGCCAAGCCATGTTGCAAAGCCAAAGGCATCGTGGAGAGCGCACCGGGCAAGTTCTCCAGATGTTCCCTCTCGCCTTACCTGCCGCTGATTTTCGGTCTCCAGCCGCAGTCGAGCTTCCACGCATCTTCGGGTTTCTAAAAAGGCTTGGCGTTGAGCTCGATCAGATAGGTAGCTAATGAAGATCCCAGCGGTATTCATGCACATAAATAAAACCGCCTGAGCTGCTGTCTGTAGGGGGCAACAGGAAATGATCATAAATGAGAAGGTTGTATTCAAATTTAGTACATTTTTTTTCTTTTTATAATCTGTAATCCCATTTTATTGGGGTGAAGGTGGGGTGACTGAATGGAGTTGAGCGTTTACTGGCTGGATGCCCTTCCTGACGCCTATGTGGAGTTTGCAGCAGATATTTTCTCTTCGCGCCCAAATAGTACAAATATTCTCCATGATCTACACATTCAGGTTACAGATAATTAAAATAATACTTAGGTGATCAACCATCAGTCTTTTAACCAATGAGCTGAAATTGATTTGTACATTCCCCAAACTATACCATGGGTATCTGCTTGAGATGTTGAAGAAAGTGTAAGATGTAGTGGTCCCATGAATGAATGTCACAATTGGAGTTGTTAGTTTCCAATCATTTCATACTGTATTGTAAGTCACATACCAGTGAGGGAAGTCAGAGCCCCAGAGAAGGAAATATTAAAAGGGCAGACAAATATATTTCCTCAAAAGGATTTTTAAAAGCAGAAACCAACCCTGCCCCCAAATCTCTCTGTCCCAAGCAGGAGCCAGCCCTATACAAATGCAAATGTAAAACCATCAGAAAGTTGGAGCCAGAAACTCAAGAAGACAAAGACCTAAAATCTGCATACCCCACCCAAACTCTAGGAATCATTAGCCCCATCACCAGGGAAGCAGGATATGATAATAGGACTAACCCATCACCATAAAGAATACCAGAGAGGCACACCTAAACTCAGGTCAGAATACGTGATACAGGAAATAGCCTCAAAGTTCATGCCACAGGAACAGGAAACTATTCCAAACAAAGGCTTTCAGAGGGTATAAAAACCTACTCCACATATGCACAGGCCCTTCTCTTCTCTGGTCTTTCCTGCAAGAACCATCTTTCTGGCTCTTCAATAAATTGCAACTTTCTTCCCAAAGCAGTTGCCATGTTGTTTATTTATTCCCGGCTTGGATGAATCAGGATGAAGACTTTACTTCCCACACCAGAAACCCAATTAATTCAGGATTTGCAAATTCACATGCTTTTTAATTGAACCTTCCAATACCCTCAGATGAATCAACTGAGGATGGAATTAATTAATGTAAAAGAATACTTCTTGCATATTAATCTGTTTGTCTGGAAATTCTAGAAGAGGAGTGCAACTTCTGTATATCCTTGACCACGGACAAGATGTTCCTCTTATTTGGGATGATCAACCTCTTCTACCAGGCATGCAATTTGCAACCCTCTGCCAACTCATTCAAAGTAGCTGCATGAAAATTCACAATCAAAGGGGTGACATAAAGAAGCCCTTCCTAAATGAGTTATGAATATACCCATTTTTTTCTGGATCACTGTCAGGGTTGAATATTAGTATTAGTACTATTTTACAAAGCCCTAGTACAGCCACAGTTGGAATACTGCATCCAGTTCTGCTCACCACCATATAAAAAAGTGCTGAGATGCTGGAAAGAGTGCAAAGAGCAACAAGAATGATTAAGGGGCTGGAGGCTAAAACATATGAAGAACGGTTACAGGAATTGGGGATGTCTACTCTAATGAGAAGAAGGACTAGGGGAGACATGATAGCAGCGTTCCAATATTTGAGGGGCTCCTACAAAGAAGAGGGGGTCAAATATTTTCCAATGCACCAAAAGGCAAGACGAGAAACAATGGATGGAATCTAACCAAAGAGAAAAGCAACCAAGAACTAAGGAGAAATTTCCTAACAGTGAATACAACCAATCAATGGAACAGCTTGCCTTTGGAAGTTGTGGGTACTCCATCACTGGAGGCTTTCAAAAAAGAGAGTGGACAACCATTTGCCTAGAATGGTACAGGGTCTCCTGCTCGAGCAGGGGGTTGGACTAGAAGACTTCCAAGGTCCCTTCCAACTCTATTATTCTATGTTCTATGTCAGTGGTGGCAAACCTATGGCACGGGTGCCAGAGGCGGCACTCAGAGCCCTCTCTGTGGGCACGTGCACCGTCATTCCAGTCCTAGGCCTTCAGCTGGGTTTTATAAAACCTTTTCACTTTAGGCCTCCGCTGTCATGTGAAAAAAAAAAAAGGTTCAATCAATCAGTCAATTTCAACTTCTTGTGGGAAAAAAAGATCTTGCAAAGTTGGAATTGATTGATTGAACTTTTTAGTCCCACCCAGTCTGCTGTTACCACTGAAGCCATGCCCACCCAATGGGCCACACACCCCGAATGGACTATACCCAGCCAATGGGCCACACCCAGCCAATGGGCCACCCCCACCCGGCACCCAACAATCCATAAGTGGGTTTTGGGTTGCAGTTTGGGCACTTGGTCTTTAAAAGGTGTGCCATCACTGTTCTATGTTCTAAAACCAAGTCAACACATGGGCTATGAAGAATTAGATCTGCCTGGAAAGAGCGCAATGGAAATATAACAAAATTATCTTCTGGATTTCGATAAAAGCTCCTAAAACATAAAGTGCTGACTCTGCATGGAGATAAAAAGAGATAAGCAGCATTTGGGAGCATTAAGCTCTCACTGAACCACAAATGTTTGCAAGGGATGAGTCATGGTGCCAGAGTCAGGACTGATTGCAAACATAATTAGCCATTTTTAATATATTTTTATTTCATTTATTTTCACAGAACATCTTGTGACTCTCTTGGCAGTTTGGTGTAATATAGGAGGAGAGGGATCAGGAAGAACATACATCATACCCAGCATGGCACTGTTGTTATCGCTGACAGTTTATTTGGGGAAATAATGAACACAGAATGAAATCATCAGGCAGGTTCATATTTAGGCTTCCTTACTCAATAGCTTTTTGGGAGGAGTATGTAATAAGAGTTAGGTTCTCTTTGGCTATGTCAGTGCTGCTAACATTGGATGTTCTTGCTTTGACAACATATGGAGATGCAGCCTTTTTCTTTCTTATGCTTTACTCTTAGAATTAGATGATACTGGGGGAGGAGGCGGAATGTGATGGAAGTTAGTTAGACACAACAATATTGAAATAATGTGTGAATTCGGGGCTTTTGAAATAAGAGATGATAAGAAATGGCAGGATGGAGTAATGGAGGGAAAATCTGCATTTCAAACTAATTGGAGAATGTGATTTATGACTGTTAACTGGAGGAGGGAATTGTATTTGATACTATGTGTTAAGGGAAGGGGAATCCAGATTTTGGCTTCACTTATGTATCTGCCGATGCTGTGCTGCTCGAATAAAAATTCTTTAAGGTAAACAATGGCTCAAAGTTCTTTGAAGAGTTTCATCTGTCGGAACCATGACAGGCTACACAAAAGTGCCCCAAAGTTGTAGCATTATGTCTTGGCTACCAAATTTAGCATTCTTGAACATTTTGAAAATAGCAATACACTTAGATCGGGGGTTCCCAACTGGGGGTGCTCCCACCCCCTAGGTGATATTCCAAGGGATGCGAAAACAT
This sequence comes from Bothrops alternatus, assembly GCA_034064705.1. Lineage (NCBI taxonomy): Eukaryota > Metazoa > Chordata > Lepidosauria > Squamata > Viperidae > Bothrops > Bothrops alternatus. The sequence continues at coordinate 2,046,340 of JARGCV010000089.1, forward strand.
GGGTTTTCAAAATTATAGTGTACAGGTGAAACTCGAAAAATTAGAATATCATGCAAAAGTTCATTTATTTCAGTAATGCAACTTAAAAGGTGAAACTAATATAATAGGTAGACTCATTACATGCAAAGCAAGATAGTTCAAGCCACGATTTGTCATAATTGAGATGATTGTGGCTTACAGCTCATGGAAACCCCAAATCCACAATCTCAGAAAATTAGAATATTGTGTAAAGGTTCAATATTTTAGGCTCAAAGTGTCCCACTCTAATCAGCTAATTAAGCCATAACATCTGCAAAGGGTTCCTGTGCTTGATTGGCCAGCAAACTCGCCTGACCTGAACCCCATAGAGAATCTATGGGGCATTGCCAAGAGAAAGATGAGAGACATGAGACCGAACAATGCAGAAAAGCTAAAGGCCGCTATTGAAGCATCCTGGTCTTCCATAACACCTCAGCAGTGCCACAGGCTGATAGCTTCCATGCCACACCACATTGAGGCAGTAATTGCTGCAAAAGGGGCCCAAACCAAGTACTGAGTACATATGCATGCTTATACTTTTCAGAGGTCCGATATTGTTCTATGTATAATCCTTGTTTTATTGATTGCATGTAATATTCTACTTTTCTGCATAATTCATTACCATTATTTCAAACTTCTATAAGGGGTGTGAGAATGTATCAGAAGCGTTCTAGGGGTGGGGGATACAGAAAAGGTTGGGAGCTGCTGACTTACACTTGCACACTGTTTCATTGTGCTTTTTACAGCCCTAAGAGATTTACAGAGTCAGCATCTTGACCCCAACAATCAAGGTCCTTCTTTTAATGACCTCAGAAGGATGGAAGGCTGAGTCAACCTTGAGCCGATCAGAATAGAAGGAATCAAACTGGCAGTGTGAGCAGAGTTATCCTGCATTTGAACCAATGCACCAGCACGGCACCAATACAATAATGACAGTTTCTAAATGTCAGTGTTGCAAAGATATAAGTTCAAAATACATGGATTGAGGTATTCTTAAAGGGTGACATGATAGCAATGTTCCAATATCACAGTACTTGGAGTACTGTGTACAGTTCTGGTCACCGCACCTCAAGAAGGATATAATGGAACTGGAAAAGGTGCAAAAAAGGGCAACAAGAATGATCAAGGAAATGGAGCGCCTCCCTTATGAAACCAGATTGCAACGCCTTGGTCTCTTCAGCCTTGAAAGACGGCGTTTAAGGGGTGACTTGATCGAAGTGTATAAAATCATGCATGGGATAGAAAAGGTGGATAGAGAAAAATTCTTTTCTCTATCACACAATACCAGGACAAGGGGGCACTCCCTAAAGCTCATAGCTAAGAAAGTGAGGACAAATAAAGGGAAATATTTCTTCACCCAGAGGGTCGTTGATTTATGGAATTCACTTCCTGAAGGGGTCGTGACAGCTGTCAGCCTTGACAGCTTCAAGGCAGGGCTAGATAGATTCATGGATGCAAAGTGTATCGGTGGTTATTAAAACGGATGTCCATGTGCCGCCTCTATGTTGGTTGAGGCAGGCAGGATTCCCTTGAGTACCATTTGTTTGGGGGTCAAGGGAAAGGGAGGGCTTTGCCTTCTCTTTCTGCTCAAGATCCCCATGTACATTTGGTGGGCCACTGTGTGACACAGAATGCTGGACTCGATGGGCTTTGGCCTGATTCAGCATGGCTCTTCTTATGTTCTTATGTTCTTAATGGGCTGCCATAAAGAAGAGGGAGTCAACCTATTTGCCAAAACACCAGAAGGCAGGACAAGAAGCAACACATGGAAACTAATCAAGGAGAGAAGCAACCTAGAACAGGGGTTCTCAACCTTGGCAACTTTAAGACTTGTGGACTTCAACTCCCAGAATTCCTCAGCCAGCAAAGCTGGCTGAGGAATTCTGGGAGTTGAAGTCCACAAGTCTTAAAGTTGCCAAGGTTGAGAACCCCTGACCTAGAAAAAAAGGAGAAACTTCCTGACAGTTAGAACAATCAACCAGTGGAACAACCTGCCTCCAGAAGCTGTGAATGCTACAACACTGGAAGTTTTTAAGAAGAGACTGGACAGCCATTTGTCCGAAATGGTATAGGGTTTCCTGCCTGAGCAGGGGGTTGGACTAGAAGACCTCCAAGGTCCCTTCCAACTCTGTTATTCTGTTAGAATTGTAAATACAAGAGGAAATGAATTTTGCAGGACATGGCAAGGACATCGTGACAGCCAGTTCTTCTATTTTGTACTTGGGGTACACGTCAGCATTTGAGGGACAGTGTTTGCATCAGAATGTCACAGGAGACCTTTAATCACAGTTCCCTTTCTCTGGCTATCATGACTCCCATTGTTCAGAGATCAAATAAAATTATAAAGTAAAATTTCTTTCCCCGAAGGGAGCTGTTATCCAAAACAAGAATAAATTTGAAAAATGAGTACTTGAAACTCTGAAAGCAGGCATACTTTGTGCAGTCATATCAATATGGACCAGTGGTGGGATTCTGATATGTGAACAACTGGTTCTCTGTGTGGATGCCACGTCTGGAAGTCCATTCTGGGCCTGGGCAAGAAAAAATTAGCTACCGGTTCTGCTGAAGTGGTGCGAACCAGCTGAATCCCACCACTGATATAGATTCCTGGCAACTCCTGGGAGAAATCCTTGCAGTTTTCATGGCAAGATTCTAGAAATAGTGTGTGCCATTGCTGCCTTCCTAGAGATGAGAGAGAGTAACCCTCCCAGGTTCTAGCCTGGTACCTTTACCACTACACCAAATTGGCTCTGAAAAAAGGCATGGGGTCCTCTAAAACCAGGAAGCCAGATGAGAACACGAAACATCTTCTCTGACGGATAAATTGCCCTAAAGAACAGTCTTAAACAAGGGTGTCTTCAGGAGTTAAAATGATGACCATGCAATCAAACCTCCCTCGTTTTACCTATGAAAAATATCCAACATGCCAAGGGATAGGGCTTTGGTTGCATAGCTGCCATCTTGTCTTGGTTTTGTTTTTGTTTTTTGACATCCCTTGTCAAGGAAGACACCCTTCATTCTGAAAGGAGCCATTATCAAAGAGCAGTGTTCTCTTACGGCTGCTCAAATTGTTGCTCTCATTAAGCTGACAAATTGCAGAGAATGGATTGCAGCTCTTTACTTCAGTTCCTTTACTATCTCCACTGGAGAAGGAGGAGGAGGAGGAGGAGGAGGAGGAGGAGGAGGAGGAGGAGGAGGAGGAGAAGGAGGAGAAGGAGGAGAAGGAGAAGGAGGAGGAGGAGGAGGAGGAGGAGGAGGAGGAGGACAATGAGGAAGAGGAGAGGGAGAGGAGAAGGAGGAAGAGGATGACAAGTAGGAGGAGGAGGAGGAGGAGGAGGAGGAGAAGGAGGAAAGGAAGGAAGGAAGGAAGGAAGGAAGGAAGGAAGGAAGGAAGGAAGGAAGGAAGGAAGGAAGGAAGGACGTTTCAGAATGCAAAATGGCTGGAGTCAGCAAGCTTGCCTAGCACCGAGTCCCTCATATTTTTGCCTGCATATATTCTCCATATTCTCCTCAAAAATGCTCTAACTACAACAATGTCTCATTGCATATCCTACAAACTTTGATCTTCTCATTCAAGGTTGTGTGAGGTTTTGCTCAAACAGTTGCCCCATTTGGAGCATTCAGGATACCATTCAAAGTTCAAAAAGTGGTGCAATTGTTCAGAGGTACTACATTGCTGACTCCAGTAAAGCAAAATGTAGATACAGCGTTCACCTACCAAATTTAATATGGTACAGTATGCACACACACACACACACACACACACACACACACACACACACACACACACACACCACATGTTCTTAGGGGACAAACATTACAATCACAGTGAATGTTATCTATGACAGAACAGAGAAGGTTAAGCACTGTCTTCCATTTTGTCGAGTAAGTGCCCTAGATCAGATATGTCAAACACAAGGCCCAGGGGCCGGATGCGGCCCACGAAGTGGTTTCATGTGGCCCGCAAAGCCATCCTGGAAACAGTGAGGGAACGGCCCCTGCTGCCATGGCCCTGGCCCAGGCCGGCTGGGAGCCAACGTACAATTTTGTGGTGGCCATCTATGCTGAAACGCATTCAGTCTTAGCTCCACAAGGCCGTCTAGAAACAGCGAGGAACCAGGCCCTGCCGCGTCGACCCCACCCCCTGGGTGCATGCTGGGGAGGCATCACCCTTTGTGAGGAATGAAGAAAGAACCATGCCTTGGCGCTTGCCTTGGTCCTATGCCCTTCTGCCAGAGACCCTCAGATCTGTCCCACTCCTGCCCAGGCCCCCACAGGCACCCTTGATGTGAACAATGTAGAGCTGGCCACGCCCACCAAGTAGGCCACACCCACTCCATCCATGCTCACCCAGTAGGCCACACCCACCCTGGCCACATACCCCTGTTTCCCCCCCCCAGGGCAACCACAATGCTGATGCGGCCCTCAGTGAAATTGAGTTTGACACCTCTGCCCTAGATATACTTCTGTGTGATAACCTGAGTCCAGAAAAGTGCTGAGATAAGAATAGTCAAGCACTTCACATAGAAATAGTCCCTGATATCACAGAAATAAATTAAAATGCATGAAAACCTGACAGAAAGTTGGAGAGGTGTGGCTGTTGGAGAGGCGAGAAAAAAGGAAGATGGCTAGCTGGCAAGCAATGTGAGAATTAAGTACTCTTGGTTGCTAAAGGGATGCAGACTTCAGAGGGACTCAAAATCCCCCCCAAAAGAATCCCCAAGGAGGACAACACCATATCAGACCTGCTTCTCATGTGCAGATACCCAAAGACAAGAAGAGACCCAAAGCAGAAGACAGAAAGTTTAGGTTTCACCAGCCTCAAAAAGATTTGCCGGCTAAGTTTTAAATGGCCTCCTTGTTTAACTCCTATGGAAAATTCAGTGACAGTTACATTTCATGGGACTGGAGGCACTCTGTCAAGTTAGCAGAAGCAGGATGGTGGTTGACAGACAATTAGTCACCGAACTGTTAGAGCAGTTAGCTCATAAAGTAATTTTCTACATTCCAGTCTCCTTTAAGCCAGATGCCCAGCAACAGGAGAGAGAATTGTAAGTTTATTTATATGTATTAGCTTTGGTATCTGTCAGGAAAAGCCAGTCTTTCAGGCTAGGGACTATAAAAGATTGCACTAGTAATGGGATGAAGTCAATTCAGAAGCGCAAACGAACAATATGCAATAGTCTAGACACAGTGGATGGACCATATATAAGAGAAACACCAACCAAACAAAAGGTACTCGGAGTATACTTGAAGAGGGAAGGGAGGAGGGAAGAACGTTTACTAAAACAGATGTACACAAAGATTAACACCTAATGTTGTATGCTATGTTCTAGGAGGATTGTTTAGCAATAGGATCTTTGGTTTAATGTTGATCACATTAATATGGAACCAGATAGGAGAAACACCAATCAAACGGAGTGTAACGGGAGTATAGTTGAGGCTAGACGCGAGGAGTGGAAAGGGGCTTGCTAATTCAGACGTTTTCAATGACTAGTGCTTGGTGTTGTATACCAGGTGCCATGATGATTGCTGCATAATATGTTTTTATGTTCAATGTTGATTGTTTTAATAAAAGAATTTTATATTTTAAAAAAAAAGCAAACAAGGCCTTTTCCCCTTGATTGATTGATTATATGTCACCAAGAGTTCTTGGTTTTTTTTTACTCTTGCTACACTAAGAATAAAGGCAAATGAATGAATGAATGAATGAATGAATGAATGAATGGTCAAGAAACACTTTACGTGCTATATTTGTCTGCCTAATCCGAGATCTCACAACAGTGTCTAATATGATTCCCACCAAATAGAAATATGCCCCAAATTCACTCACTGGTTACCTGTACTACTATGCTGGCAATGGAAATTTAGTTTCTGATTTATTATTTACACAACAATGGAAAAGAATGAAGACTGGGGACAATTCAGCCAAAAGAAGACGTCAGTTCGATATTATCCCTCATGCCTAACCTGTTATTCCTTACAGATGAAAAATGATCAAACTGAGAATGTAACACTGTAACCAGCATTGCATGGCCATAGATCTTAAAAGAAACTGAGATTCTAGAAAGAGTGCAGAGAAGAACAACAAAGATGATCAGGGGGCTGGAAGCTAAAACATATGAAGAACGATTGTTGGAATTGGGTATGCCTAGTTTAATGAAAAGAAGGACTAGGGGAGACATGATAGTAGTGTTCCAGTATCCAAGGGGCTGCCACAAAGAAGAGGGAGTCCAGTTATTCTCCAAAGCACCAGAAGGTAGGAGAAGAAGCAACGGATGGAAACTAATCAAGGAGAGAAGCAACCTAGAACTAAGGAGAAACTTCCTGACATTTAGAACAATTAACCAGTGGAACAACCTGCCTCCAGAAGTCATGAATACTCCATCACTGGAGGTTTTTAAGAAGAGATTTGTCTGAAATAGTATAGGGTTTCCTCTTGAGCAGGAAGCTGGACTAAAAGACCTCCAATGACCCTCTGTTATTCTGTTGTTTTGAATTTACACAATTACAATCCTAACACATCTGTGAAGTCTCAGCTTTGGGTCAGCTGGTATACAAAAATGCATTTTTCTCCTTATGGACTTGGCAAGCAATTTCCATCTTAATTCATTCCCACTTTATTATAGCAAGCCTACCCAACCCTGAACCGCTCCTGCGTTCATGGGGGACATTCATCCATTCTCCCAAGTTCAGCAAGCATCAAATTCATCAACTTAATTTTTCCCTGTGGGATTTGTTCCCATATGTATATAAAACAATAATGCCAGATGAGCATATGACATCATTTGACAAGGTGTTTTAGGGACTAGGCAGATTGAAAAATACACACCGAAAAAAAAGGACTTTAATAGATCGGGGAGAACAGATTAGAACAGCAGAAGCCCTCCTGGGATTATTCTGTTATATCATGTTCCAGGTTTATGCACTCCTTGTTATATCTAAAATGGGTTCATCTTTGCTGAATGCCTATTCTGCCACCCCCAGCACTAAAGTGCTCAAATAAATATTAACTTGTTCCTTTCCCCCCTAATTTAGCGCTCTGACACACGTATGGAGATACAGGAGTTATAAATAGTTCTTCATTACAACATGTCTGAAATCCTGCTCTGCATGTATAACAGGAAGAGAAGAAGGAACAGACTGAAAACCCCACCAAGTTGGCTTTTCCCCAAGGGAGACTCTGAACTCTGTTCTATATTTTCGGTCATCAAAGAAACTGGTTCCTCGTATTGCCTTCACGATGTTAATCATGGGTATTTATTTATCTATTAATGTATTACTTGGTTTTGGGGCAGCGCAGTAGCCTAGAGGTGAAGATGCTTGCCTTCCACTTGGAAGGTTGAGAGTTCAATTCTAGGCAGCGACAGATGTTTCTCTATCAGGACGCAAAGAGACAATATTTGCTGTGAACTCTGTGTAGGTGTCAGGAAGGGCATCCAGCCAGTAAACGCTCAGCTCCATCAGTTGCCCCAACTCCACCCTGGAACAAAGGGGTCAAAGGGTTGTAAAAAGAAAAAAAAATGTATTACATGGCTTTATGTACCATTCCTTTCCGCTGGAGAAATTTTGAGAATAGCATTTTTGGAAGTCGTTTGCCACCGTTTTCTTCTTGGTGAAGAGAGAAGAACTGGCCCAAGGTGACACAACAGCTTTGTGCCTAAGGCAGAACAAAACTCACAGTCTTGCCAGAGGCTCTAATCTAGTGCCTAACCACGGCACTAAACTATCTCTTTAAAAATATTTCAAGATTGCCTGAATATTAGCCAACTTGAAGCATTAGGTTCTTCAAAAGAGCTCAGTGTTGAACTGATGCTGTCTGAGTTTGATGATTTTCTTGCTGACATTTCATTACCAAATGAGGCAACCTCATCAGTGCACTGATAATGTTACCCAGTTTGGTAATGAAACATCTGCAAGAAAACCAAGCTGGAAAACAAAAGAAAGAAAGAAAATAATGAAAATAATAATAATAATAAAGATAATAAAATAATAATAAAAGAAAACCACCGAGCTCATAGAACACCAAGGACCCGACAATTCTTGTTTTTTTTTTTTTTGCAGTTCTGAAATGCTGACAGGCAAAGATTTGTCTTTCCTTATGGTTTTTGTTCTACTAAATCATCTCAACACAACACCTGTTCTATATTCTCAAAGTCTATTAGTTCAAATTATACCCCTTTTAGCCAAATCCAGATACCTAATCCTATTTTGTCACAAACTTGAGGAGACATAATCAGTTTGCAAACATTTCTTTCGTCTCTGCAGAGAACCAACAGAAACTAAACAGATCAATTACAGTAAGGCACATTATCAATGTTCCAGCGGCTAAGAGCACCGATCTCTTTTTGAATCCACATAGAAAACTCAATGAGGGATTCAATCAAATTTATATTTACAAGATAACCTTTACACAGGGACCCCTGAAGCTCTTAGCAAAGTCAATATTAAACAAAATCCCCTACCACTGTGGTCAAGGCAGAAAGAGTAAACCAAAGTCAAACGGGGAAAAAGATAATTTCATATTTGGAAATGGATTTTAGTTCAGTGTAATTCATTTTTTTATCTGCAACCTGTCATGCAGTATACCGCAAGAGTTTTGCTAAATAACATTACAATATGTATTTTAATCAGTCAAAAAGCAGTGCGTTTCTGGCAAGGAAGAGGTAGGTTATTCATACGCTATTCACAAAAAGAGCAAGATTTAAAAAAATCTCTTTTTCTCAAGACGCTGCCCTCCCCCCCCACGAAACATTTTTTTTAAACCTGAGAAAGTGAAAAAGAACATTTATTGTCTCTTTTCTGATTTAGAGAAAACATCTGATCAAGGCTTGAACTGAGGGGCTTTTACCCCCAATGGGAAATTGAATCGTGGTTGCTGAATGTGATAAGAATAATCAGTGATGGAACAAAAATATCCATGAGGAAAAAAGGGAATACCTTGCAAATGGGTTCACCCTCCGCGTGGAATAGCGATAGCAATAGCACTTAGACCAGCGATGGCGAACCTTTTAGAGACCGAGTGCCCAAACTGCAACCCAAAACCCACTTATTTATCCCCGGGTGCCAGGTGGGACATGGCCCACTGGGTGGGCGTGGCTGTGGTGGTCGTGGCAGATTGGGTGGGTGCAGCCAAAGTGGGCATGGTCACCTCAATGTTGCTCGTGGGGAAGGATGCCTTTGGGCAGGGTTGGGAGAGATCCAGGGGTCTCTGGCAGGTGGGGCGGTGGGCAGGAGGCTAATCCTGCGGGGTGAGTTGAGGCGAGGCAGGGTGGGGATACCACTGCCATGGGGCAAGGTGAGGCAGGGGCCGGGGTGGCTGCTGCCTGACACTATTGGCCCCCGCACATATTATTATTATTATTTTATTATTTATTAAATTTCTATACCGCCCCTCTCCCGAAGGACTCAGGGCGGTGTACAGCCTAAAATTTAAAAAACATATAAATATACAAAATTTAAAATAATTAAAAATAAATTAAATCATTTGGCCAAAATCCCATTTAAAACCCAAAACATACAAAATTTAAAATCTTAAAAAATACTCAGTCCCCCTAAAACATTTTGACCCTATTGGAACCGAAGCTTCTATGCCAGGCCGGCCTGTCGGAAAAGGAATGTTTTTAGTTCCCGACGGAAGGTGCGTAAATCTGTTATTATACGGAGTTCGGGGGGGAGCTCGTTCCATAACGTGGGAGCTCCCACAGAGAAGGCTCTCCCCCTGGGGGTCGCCAGCTGGCACTGTCTGGCCGACGGCTCCCTGAGGAGGCCCTCTCTGTGGGAGCGTACCGGACGGCGGGAGGTATTTGCTGGCAGTAGACGGTCCTGTAAGTATCCGGGTCCGATGCCATGGAGCGCTTTAAAAGTGGTCACTAACACCTTGAACCGCACCCGAAAGACCACCGGCAACCAGAGCAACTCACGCAGGAGCGGTGTTACGTGGGAGCGCCACGACGCTCCCATCACTACCCGCGCGGCCGCATTCTGGGCAAGTTGGAGCTTCCGGATGCACCTCAAGGGGAGCCCCATGTAGAGAGCATTACAGTAGTCCAGCCTGGAGGTCACGAGGGCATGAGTGACTGTGCGTAGCGAGTCCCGGTCTAGGAAGGGATGCAACTGGCGCACCAGGCGAACCTGGTGGAACATCCTCCCGGCCACGGCCGTCAGATGGTCCTCTAAGGACAGCCGTGAGTCCATAGAGGCCAGCGAGCGCATGGGGGTCGCCAGTGTCCGTCAGCAACCACAGCCTGATGGCTCCTCGACCGGTATACTCTGGGGCTCCATAGCCCACCACCAGCAGTTCAGAGAAGCCGCCTCTGAGCTGGACAGCTGGCCGACAGCTGAGGAGGCGATGCAGTGGGTCGTGCCCGGGAAAAGGAGAGCATGCGAGGCCAGGAGGGACAGGACAGAGGGGGGGGGGGAAATCAGCCGTGCCAGGATGCATCTGGCCACATGGCACCTCGAGTGGCTGGTTCACAGTACTTTACAGGCTCTCTAAGTGGTTTAAAGAGTCAGCATATTGCACCCAACAATCTGGGTCCTCATTTTACTGACCCCGGAAAGATGGAATGCTGAGTTAACCTTGAGCTGGTGAGGATCGAACTACTGGCAGTCAGCAGAGTTAGCCTGCAGTACTGCGTTCTAACCACTGGGCCACCACAGGTCTTTAGAATGATGCCTTCTCTGTCATGGGACCAACCTTGTTGGGCCTTGGGAAGGCAATGAAGATCTGGGCTTTCCCCCAGGGACTGGAGCCAGGATGTTAATATAGCTGGTATGGAGTTGTTGGTGAACGGATATGAGGTTATTTTTTCTTCTTCAGGCCCTCAACCTAGTTTATTCTTGTAATTGGTTATTGTATTGGTATCTTTACTTTGCTCGTCGTCCAGTATTCCTTTTGGTGGTTGGATAACTACATACATTTGTTTAATAAGTACATCCATAAGTAACACCTTTGATACATAACCCTTTGATAAATAACCCTTTGGTTATTTAAATATATTTTGGATAAGTGTGTAAGAAAGACTTGTGAGATTAGAGGTGCACTGACTGAAGATGTGAATGTACACATCCTTTGGCATGCAGATATTATCATATTTCTGGCTGAGAAGGTGAATGATTTGCAGCAAATGTTAGATGGATTATATGATGCAACAAATAACGAATACGGATGCAAAAATTATATTGTACCAAAGATGTTATTTATGGATTTATTTATTAAAGAAATGTATATAGTTCAAATGGAATAGAACTGGAAGGGACCTTGGAGGTCCTCTAGTCCAACCCCTGCTCAGGACTGAGACCCTATATCATTTCAGATAAGTGGTTGTCCAGTTTTTTCTTAAAAACCTCCAGTGATGAAGCACGTACAAATTCAGAAGGCAAGTCGTTGCATTGGTTAATTGTCCTTACTGTTAGGAGGTTGACCCCTTCTTCTTTGTAGCAGCCCCTCAAATACTGGAATACTGCTATCATGTCACCCCTAGTCCTTCTTTTCTCTAGACTGGCCATACCCAATTCCTGAGACCGTTCATCGTATGTTTTTTTTTGTCTCCAGGCTCTTAATCATCTTAGTTGCTCTTCTTTGCACTTTTCCCAAAGTTACCCATCTACCAAAAGGAATGGTGGGTGGCAAGCAAAATAAAGACACCAATACAATACAACAGCCAATAACAACAATAAGCTAGATTGAGGGCCTGAAGAAGAAAAAAGAACCCTCTCATGTCCATTCACCAACTCCATACTAGTTGTATTAACATTCTAGCTCCAGTCCCTGGAGGAAAACCTACGTCTTCATTGCCTTCATTTTCAGAGTTGTGTCATCTGTATCTCCAAGGTGAGACCACAAAGGGGTTGCCACAAAGAAGAGGGGGGGGTCAACCTATTCTTCAAAGCACCTGAAGGCAGGACAAGAAGGAATGGATGGGAACGAATCAAGGAGAGAAGCAACCTAGAACTAAGGAGAAATTTCCTGATAGGACAATTAATCAGTGGAATGGGTTGACTTCAGAAGTTGTGGGTGCTCCATCACTGGAGACTTTTGACTGGACATCTATTTGTCTGGAGTGGTACTGTATAGGGTCTCCAGCTTGAGAAGGAGATTGAAGACCTCCAAGGTCTCTTCCAACTCTGATATTCTGTTAACTTTGTTTGAGCCATGGTGGTGCAGCAGTTAGAATACAGTATTGCAGACTATTTCTGCTGATTGCCAGAAGTTTGATTCTAACTGGCTTCAAGGTTGACTCAGCCTTCCATCCTTCTGCAGTCAGTAAAATGAGGACCCAGAGTGTTGGGGGCAACAGTCTCTTCATGAAATTTTGGATTGTCTCAAAGGTGCTTTTTCAAAAGGCAACTGGACTTTGTTTTTCCTTGAAGACATTTCCCTTCTCATCAAAGATGCTTCTGAAATTCTGATTGAAGCTTCTTGGATGAGAAGCAAAACATCTTCAAGTAAAAAAACAAAGTCCAGTTGCCTTTTGAAACCTGGATGACTGAGAATCTCCATAGACATTTCAGATTGTTCATCGACTGCCAAACATTTATCATATAATCAAATATGCCCCCCCAAAAAAACTCTAAAACATGGGATCATAGGAAATTTTGATGGCTCTGATAACTCATAATTCTTTTTCTTTAAAACACCATGAGCCACTTCCCTCTTTAGAAAATTTACTTCCAGAAAATGACAAACTGCCCCTGGAGCATTGGAGGAGACTATTCTCTGAAGAAGACAGAATGTTCCAAGGCAACATTTCATACCCAGAACAGAGAGTTCCACAACCTTGATTAATAATAAAAGTAAGACATCTCCATAGATTTTCCATTGTGTTCAGCAATTAATGATTCTAACATTTCAATTTGTCAAAAAATAAAATCCAATTTTGATTTCGAGTGCCAATTTTGTTCTTACCATATCTCACGGCCTTGTAATTTTTCCCTTTTCTGTCTTTCTGATCTTATCATTCATGTGTTAAATGCTAACATTTCAGATTGCAACGCCTTGGTCTCTTCAGCCTTGAAAGACGGCGTTTAAGGGGTGACTTGATCGAAGTGTATAAAATCATGCATGGGGTAGAAAAGGTGGATAGAGAAAAATTCTTTTCTCTATCACACAATACCAGGACAAGGGGGCACTCCCTAAAGCTCGTAGGTAAGAACGTGAGGACAAATAAAGGGAAATATTTCTTCACCCAGAGGGTCGTTGATTTATGGAATTCATTTCCAGAAGGGGTCGTGACAGCTGTCAGCCTTGATAGCTTCAAGGCAGGGTTAGACAGATTCATGGAGGCCAAGTGTATCAGTGGTTATTAAAACGGATGTCCATGTGCCGCCTCTATGTTGGTTGAGGCAGGCAGGATTTCCTTGGGTACCATTTGTTGGGGGTCAAGGGAAAGGGAGGGTTTTGCCTTCTCTTTCTGCTCAAGATCCCCATGTACAATTGGTGGGCCACTGTGTGACACAGAATGCTGGACTCGATGGGCTTTGGCCTGATTCAGCATGGCTCTTCTTATGTTCTTATGTTCTTATGTCTTGAGGTGTAGTTAATCTAAGTGTTGTTAAACAAGGACCACAGTAGAATCCATCAGGTCACTGGGCTCAATGGAGGAGAATATGAACACCTTCATTTGAGGTTATATGAGTGCCCCATCATAGTATTTCAGTTAATGAACGCAAAAGTCCAACTAATGGCACCAAAGTAACATTATTAAGTCTAGTGAAAAGAAGGACCAGGGGTGACATGATAGCAGTCTTCCAATACTTCACTGGAAGGTTTTTTAAGAAGAGACTGGACAGTCATTTGTCTGAGATGGTATAGTTTCTCCTGCTTGAGCGGGGGGCTGGACTAGAAGACCTCCAAGGTCCCTTCCAGCTCTATTCTATTCTACTTGAAGGACTGCCACAAGGTGGAGGGGGGCAACCTATTTACCAAACCACCTGAAAGCAGGACAAGAAGGAATGGATGGAAACTAACCAATGTGAGAACCAACCTAGAACTAAGGAGAAAATTCCTAACAGTGAGAACAATTAACCAGTGGAACAACCTGCCTCCAGAAGTTGTGGGTGCCCCATCACTGGAGACTTTTAAGAAGAGACTGAACAGCTATTTATCAGAAATAGTACAGATCTCCTGCAAGAGCAGTGTTTGGACTAGTTAACCTCCGAGATCTGTTCCATCTCTGTTACTGTTGCACCCTGTTAGTTTGGTGCAATAAGTAAAAGCACCAGCTAGAAACCAGGAGACCGTGAGTTCTAGTACTACTTTAGGTATGAAGTGACTTTGGGTCAGCCACTTTCTCTTAGCCCAGGAACAAGTTAATGGTAAACCACTGGTGACAATGCTATCCCCAAAATTGCCAGGAATCAAGACTGAATTGAAGACACACACACACACACACACACACACACACACACACACACAGAGAGAGAGAGAGAGAGAGAGAGAGAGAGAGAGAGAGAGAGAGAGAGAGAGAGAGAGAGAGAGAGAGAGAGAGAGAGAGAGAGAGAAACCAACAACAATTCTTGAGGTGACACAATATCAAATGTTATCAGTTTCTGCAAACATTTTAGATGAGTATTTTATGATAGCAATGGCATCAGATGCGCAAATTTATCCCAGGAAAATCCATAATTCCTCTCACTAGCATTTGCATATATTATCTTTACTTCCTTACTGCTAGATCCCTCATCCCCAGTCACCAAACTGTTTCCTTCGGAACAGAGGGTACAAAACACAGCACTACAGAACAGAGGGATCACCTGGTGCTCTCCTTTCCATAGCTCCTGCTATGGACATAAAAAAAAAGCTGGAATAAATAGAGCATGCTAATTACTCCACAGTGGCTCTGAAAAGTTTTTTGTGTTTTGGATGAATGGATGGATGGATGGATCAATCAATGGATGGACGGAACAATAGACAGATAGACAGTTATTGAGAAAATCAGATTCCTATTATAAAATCCTCTCCCTTTTTAACCTATGGCTGTTATTTTTTTTTCTCCTTGCATTTGCCTGCTTTTTATCTCATTTTTTGCCAGTTAACTTTGTTTGATGTCTGCTGATTTTCATAAACATATTTTACTAGCTGAACAGAGTGCTGTTTGTGTTTGCTCTGATCTGAATATTGGAAGGCTGCTGGGAGCCAATTAAACTGGAAATTACAGTAAATTTCCCAATTATTGCATTTATTTTTATCTTGTGTCATCTATGTATGTGTATGACTGGGTCTGTCTGTCTGTCTGTCTGTCTGTCTATCTAATCTATCTATCTATCTATCTATCTATCTATCTATCTATCTATCTATCTATCTATCTATCTATCTATCTATCTATCTATCTATCTATCAATCATCTGTCATCTATCTCCTATCTATTGTCCCTATGGATTGCCATACAGTTAATTTTCTTTGCATTTCTTTTTATTTATTTGATTTTTATACTCCTCCATCTGAACAGGTGATTTTGGATAGCATACATGATTATGCACCTATATTTTAATGGCAGTTTTAAAAAAAACGTCTTTTGTCATCTTTCAAAATGCATCGCTTTATTTTGAAATAAAGTCAAGCAAACCTGCATTATAGGAATATTCTAAATAAAAAGAAATCAAATCAACAAGCATGTTCCCAGACTTTTTTTTCCCTCTTCTTCTTCTTCTTAAAATACACAACTATCTATTGTTGAAAATGTAAATCTGAACTGGGTTTTTTTTTTCTCTATGTGTGCATGCGATGAAATTATGTTGTTATCTTCTTTATTCATTACAAGATTTTACCATGGCTCAAAGGAGCTATTCTGTAATAATTGTATGGACAGAAAAATGTGACAGCCAATTAAGAATGAACAAATACTAGAACATATGCATTGTCTCTAGCTTGGAACAAAACAGCCTTAATTTAAAGTAATCCATCAAAATGTCTCATGGTTGTATGCCAGAAGAATACTTGAAAATAGCATGAATGCTCCTTGTTCTGAGTTAAGACAAAACTGGAACTCCTTGAGGTGGTCCCATTGAAAACAAAAAGAATTCAGAACAAGTGCCTTGCTCGCTCATTTTTTAGCTGAGTCTGATAAAGGCATTGTAGTCCATGCTGATTGCTCCTACCCTACGAAGATGCAGGAAAAAAATGCCAACAGGATATTTATTTATTTATTTTTTTATCACACATGAAGTTGTTCAGTTTTGGAAGTTAGGGAAACAAAGCTCTTGTCTCAACCATTGAAAAATCGATTGGTTTAAGTTGCGACATTACCAGGCAGACCCTTCCTCTTCTCTCTTGAACAACATATATTTCCAGTTATTTAATAAAGCCTAAAGTGTGGAATCCACTCATTAACAGGAGAAAACAGCTAATGTTTTAACAATGCATGCTGTATCTAGCAGGCATAAATTATATTGCTTTGGGCTATATCCTTTTGGTTTTCAAAGCATTAAAAAAAACCCTCCCCTTCACCAAAGTTTTTCTACCTATATAGACACTTTGTCTACATATTATGATGAAGTAATAGGTTTTTTCTTTGTTTTCAATAGCCAGGAAGGAAGGGAGGGAGGGAGGGAGGGAGCGAGGGGAAGGGGAGAGAGGGAGGGAAGGGGAAGGAAGGGAGGGAGGGAGGGAGGGAAGGAAGAAGGGAAGGAGAGAAAGGGAGGGAGGGGAAGGGGAGGGAGGGAAAGGGAAAGGGAAAGGGAAAGGGAAAGGGAAAGGGAAAGGGAAAGGGAAAGGGAAAGGGAAAGGGAAGGGAGGGAGGAAGGAAGGGAGGGAGGGGAAGGGGAGAGAGGGAGGGAAGGGGAAGGAAGGGAGGGAGGGAAGGAAGGAAGGAAGAAGGGAAGGAGAGAAAGGGAGGGAGGGGAAGGGGAGGGAGGGAAAGGGAAGGGAGGAAGGGAGGGAGGGAGGGAGAGAGGGGAAGAGGAGGAAGGGAGGGAGGGAAGAAAAAAGTGAGGGGAAGGAGAGAAAGGGAGGGAGGGAAAGGGAAGGAAGGAAGGGAGGAGGGAGGGAGGAAGGGAAGGAAGAAGGGAAGGAGAGAAAGGGAGGGAGGGAAAGGGGAGGGAGGGAAAAGGGAAGGAAGGAAAGAAGGGAGGGAGGGGAAGGAAGGAAGGAAGGAAGAAGGGAAGGAGAGAAAGGGAGGGAGGGGAAGGGGAGGGAGGGAAAGGGAAAGGGAAAGGGAAGGGAGGGAGGAAGGGAGGGAGAGAGGGGAAGAGGAGGAAGGGAGGGAGGGAAGAAAAAAGTGAGGGGAAGGAGAGAAAGGGAGGGAGGGAAAGGGAAGGAAGGAAGGGAGGAGGGAGGGAGGGAGGGAAGGAAGAAGGGAAGGAGAGAAAGGGAGGGAGGGAAAGGGGAGGGAGGGAAAAGGGAAGGAAGGAAAGAAGGGAGGGAGGGGAAGGAAGGAAGGAAGAAGGGAAGGAGAGAAAGGGAGGGAGGGGAAGGGGAGGGAGGGAAAGGGAAAGGGAAGGGAGGGAGGAAGGGAGGGAGGGAGGGAGAGAGGGGAAGAGGAGGAAGGGAGGGAGGGAAGAAAGAAGTGAGGGGAAGGAGAGAAAGGGAGGGAGGGAAAGGGAAGGAAGGAAGGGAGGAGGGAGGGAGGAAGGGAAGGAAGAAGGGAAGGAGAGAAAGGGAAGGAGGGAAAGGGGAGGGAGGGAGGGAAAAGGGAAGGAAGGAAAGAAGGGAGGGAGGGGAAGGAAGAAGGGAAGGGAAGGAGAGAAAGGGAGGGAGGGGAAGGGGAGGGAGGGGAAAGGGAAGGGAGGAAGGAAGGAAGGGAGGGAAAGAGAGAAAGGGAGGGGAAGGAAGGAAGGATGGAAGAAAGGGAGGGAGGGAGAGAGAGAGGGGAAGAGGAGAGGGAGGGAGGGAAGGAAGAAGTGAGGGGAAGGAGAGAAAGGGAGGGAGGGAAAGAGGAGGGAGGGAGGGAAAGGGAAGGAAGGGAGGGAGGGAGGGAGGAAGGAAGGGAAAGAGAAAGGAGGGGAGGGGAAGGAAGGATGGAAGAAAGGGAGGGAGAGGGGGAAGAGGAGGGAGGGAAGGAGTGAGGGGAAGAAGTGAAAGGGAGGGAGGGGAAGGGAAGAAGAAAAGAAAGAAGGGAGGGAGGGAGGATTGTTCGTACTTGTTAAATTCCAACAACACCCTTGAAATATATCCTAGTGGAATATGCAATATTTGATGCAGAAGATCTCTTTTCTGTGAAGTCATTTTCATTTATTTAAACGGAGATACCGCTGTTCCTGCCTGCTCCATCAAAGGCAATGAAGAAGCCTCAGATCTCTCTCATCAACGCTTTTAGTTGTATTTTAATGCAATTTGCTGGATATTTTGATTGGGTACCACTTGTAAGCCCTGCTTATATGCACCAGAAAGATCGCTGTCTGACAGCGTGACTGAACTCAAAAGCCAAAAGAGCTACAGGCTGAATGTAAGATGATCTATCTTGATCCGGGAAGCTAAATTAAGCAGCCCTCTCACAAAGCAGTCAGATAGTCAGGAGCAATTGTCTACGGCTGGAGTCCCCGCTGTATTGTCTGCAGACAACTTCCTTGGCATCTGCCTGTATCCTTGTCCCATCTGACTTCTTAAAAATGCTTTCAATTTATTTAAAAAAAAAATAGGAAGCTGCGTGGCTACAGAACAAGTTCCAGAAACTTTATACAGAATAACGGAGTTGGAAGGGACGGCTTGCCTCCAGAAATTATGGGTGCTCCATCACTGGAGGTTTTAAAACAAGAGGTTGGACAACCCTTTGTCTGAAATTATATAGGCTCTCCTGCTTGAACAGGGGATTGGACTAGAAGACCTCCAAGGTCCCATCCAAATCTGCTATTCTGTTAATTCTGCTCTTATAGAGGCCAGGAACTCTTTTTTTTTGTTCTTATATAAAATTTTATTAATTTTTATAATTATAAATAACAAAAGAGAAAAAAAATGACATTAAAACAACTCAACTGAGTAAAAACGTTTACAACTTTTTCAATCACAAGAACAAAACATAAAAACTTAACTAAAATAGTTAAGTTAACTATAGGTATTGCTCTGCGGCACCCCCCCAACCACATCCCCCTCCTCCTTTCTCTGAAGAGGTTGAGGAGCGAAGGTTGAGGGAAGTAGGGAGGTGGCATGAGGGGGAGGAGAGAGTGGGGGTAGAGGCCAGGAACTCTTGAACCCTCCCAGCCCCGCAAGTGAATGGAGTTTTAAGGCCATCGATAGTAACAGGTGAGGGGATTCCGATACACGAGGAATTCTGGGAGTTGAAGTCCACAAGTCCTAAAAGGGCCAAGTTTGAAGACCTCTGCGCTAGGGGCTTGGTGAGAAATGTTGCTGGGTAACAGTATGGCTGCCATATTTGCAAGATCCTTGCCTCCCCTTTCTTACTGAATACCATCTATAGGTCAGGGGTGGGGAACCTTGGCTCTTTTATGACTTGTAGACTTCAACTCCCAGAACTCCTGAGCCAGCAAGTTATAAAAGAGTCAAGGTTCCCCACCCCTGACCTATAGGAAGATCAAAAGCTTGTGTGTGTGTGTGTGTGTGTGTGTGAATCAGTATATACTCTTTAAATAAGAATACAAGTGGAATGTAACAGAAAGCCAGTCATTTAATGAGGGGCAAAGAACCCCAATTATACTTACCAACTGATGGGGACCAAACTTTCTGAGACAACCCAAGAAAGGGATCTTGGGGTTTTGGTGGACAGCTCGATGAAGATGTCAACCCAATGCACAGCAGCAGTAAAAAAAAAGCAAATTCCATGCTTGGCATGATTAGGAAGGGAACTGAAAATAAGTCAGCAAGTGTTGTATTGCCTCTGTACAAATCGATGGTGAGACCACACTTGGAGTACTGTGTACAGTTCTGGTCACCGCACCTCAAGAAGGATATAATGGAACTGGAAAAGGTGCAAAAAAGGGCAACAAGAATGATCAAGGAAATGGAGCGCCTCCCTTATGAAACCAGATTGCAACGCCTTGGTCTCTTCAGCCTTGAAAGACGGCGTTTAAGGGGTGACTTGATCGAAGTGTATAAAATCATGCATGGGATAGAAAAGGTGGACAGAGAAAAATTCTTTTCTCTATCACACAATACCAGGACAAGGGGGCACTCCCTAAAGCTCATAGCTAAGAAAGTGAGGACAAATAAAGGGAAATATTTCTTCACCCAGAGGGTCGTTGATTTATGGAATTCACTTCCAGAAGGGGTCGTGACAGCTGTCAGCCTTGACAGCTTCAAGGCAGGGTTAGACAGATTAATGGATGCCAAGTGTATTGGTGGTTATTAAAACAGATGTCCATGTGCCGCCTCTATGTTGGTTGAGGCAGACAGGATTCCCTTGAGTACCATTTGTTGGGGGTCAAGGGAAAGGGAGGGTTTTGCCTTCTCTTTCTGCTCAAGATCCCCATGCACAATTGGTGGGCCACTGTGTGACACAGAATGCTGGACTCGATGGGCTTTGGCCTGATTCAGCATGGCTCTTCTTATGTTCTTATGTTCTTATGGACAGGAGCTCTTTTTCCCCCCAATGTCAAAGCAAACAAGATTTAGAGTTAATTTTCTTTAACTATGCTGATCCTCGTTGGTTTTCCTTTCTTCGGGTTTTTTGCAGTAGGCTTTGGTTTATAGTGGGGAAGGTTGGAAAGCTGTTGTCGTTATTTTTTTCTTCTTCCTTGCAACATATTTAAGATGTGCTGTCCAAAACCTTGTTGTCATGGACACTGTTGATTAATAAGATTAATAAGATTTGAAGAACTGTGTTGATTTGTAATTAACACCTCAGTTAAAAATAGAAGGTATTTCATTTATTTTATTTAGTGAAGACTCCGGTGAAGAATGTTCTATTATTATTTTTTCAGTAGACTTGGCGGAGGTGGGGGGGGAAGGAAATGAATGCTTCACTTATGTAATTCTTTTAACAACAATTCAAATCATGCTCGGTGCACAATTCATCTAACCAGGTGTTATTGTATTTATACGGGCTAATAATGGGACATGGTAAAGCTGTTAGTCTTCTTTGACCATGGGATAGAAGTCTGAGTCATTCATGTTATGCAAAACATAAATTCCCAGTTTCTTATAACATTCTTATAACAGTCCTAGTGGACAATCACTTAAATAGGAGCCAGCCGTGTGCTGCAGCTGCCAAAAAAGCCAACACAGTGCTGGGCTACATTAACAGAGGGATAGAATCAAGATCACGTGAAGTGTTAATACCACTTTACAATGCCTTGGTAAGGCCACACTTGGAATACGGCATGCAGTTTTGGCCACCACGATGTAAAAAACATTTTGAGACTCTAGAAAGCGTACAAAGAAGAGCAACAAAGATGATTAGGGAACTGGAGGCTAAAGTATATAAGGAACGGCTGCTGGAACTGGGTATGTCTAGTTTAACGAAGAGAAGGACGAGGGGGGACATGATAGCAGTGTTCCAATATCTCAGGGGCTGCCGCAAAGAAGAGGGAGTCAAGCTATTTTCCAAAGTGCCTGAAGGCAGGACAAGAAGCAAGGGATGCAAACTAACCAAATAGAGAAGCAACCTAGAACTAAGAAGAAACTTCCTGACAGATAGAACAATTAACCAGTGGAACATCCTGCCTCCAGAAGCTGTGAATGCTCCAACACCGGGAGTTTTTAAGAAGAGACTGGACAGCCATTTGTCTGAAATGGTATAGGGTTTCCTGCCTGGACAGGTGGTTGGACTAGATGACCTCCAAGGTCACCTAGTTTACTGAAATAAATGAACTTTTGCACGATATTCTACTTTTTCGAGTTTCACCTGTAAATGAAGCTTGAAAAATACAGCCATTTACCTCTATGTGTAAGAAACTGAATGGCATGTTAAATGTGGTTGGCCGGCATTCGGCAAGCTAAGCATAATTTTCAAGAACAACCTCCCCCCTATGCTTGGAAAGAAAAGTTTTCGATCAGTGTGTGCTACCTGCTCTAACATATGCCGGTGAAACATGGACACTCACCTCACAATTGATACAAAAGCTATGAGTGCTGCAAAGAGCCACGGAAAGATACACGCTCAGCATCACAAGACAAGATAGAAAGACCCGCACATGGATTAGAGAACAAACAAAAGTATACAATATCATCGAAAGAGTTAAAAGGATTGAAATGGAAACGGGCTGGTCACGTAGAAAAAAGAACTAATGGCAGGTGGACCAAGGGAGTCATAGAATGGATCCCACTTGATTAAAAAGCATCCATGAAAGAGACCTAAAACAAGGTGGAGTGATGTCATCAGCAAGTATTTGGGACCCAATTGGCAAAAGAAAGCTCAGGACCATATAGGCAGTGGTGGGATTCAACCAATTCGCACCGGTTCAGTAGAACCGGTAGCTAAATCTTGCTGAGTTCGGAGAACTGGCTTAATGCACAGTGCTTCCAGAAGTCCAGTCTAAGCCTCGGAGGTCTGGAGGAGGCCTCCCAGGCCTAGAACGGCCTGCTGGAAGTGCATGGATGCCACTTCCGGAAATCCATTCTAGTCCTCGGAGGCCCAGGCCTGCATCCAATAAGAGAACCAGTTGTTCAGGTGTTTGAATCCCACCACTGAGTGTAGGTTGGACACATGCGGAAAAGGCCTTCATCCTGCAGTGGGTAGACAATGGCTAAAATGGTGATGAAGATGATGATGATGATGATGATGATGATGATGATGATGACTTCTATATATGCATGAGTACATACACAGTATTCTGAGGGCAGAAATTATTTTACCATTACCTGAATCCATTTTCTGGATCCCAGTTACCGTCACTCTTACGTACCTTCTGATGAGCTATTCATAATTGCCTTACCATGTCTCATCTCTGCTTTAAGCCTAAGTGCCCTTATCTTGTAAAGGAAACGCTTATCTTTTTTCAATGTCTGTTGGGTATACCTACACATGTTAAAAAAAGTGGTTTCTAGTCAATAATACTTGGTAAGTGAGATTTGTCAGTTCAGTTTGGCAGCCCCTGTTCACTGGAACAATCCTGATACTGAAACATTTGATTGATCAGCTCAAGACTGGATCCAACTTTAAACAGAAACTCGAGAATGTGTCCATACGCAAGGAGGACTCATCTCTTATTTTCACCAACCTCACATGGGAGAGGGAGGGAGGGAGGGAGGAAGGAAAAATGGGGAATGAAGGAAAGGGGGGAGAGGAGGGGAGGGGAAGGGAAGGGGGAAGGGGCTTAATGGCTTCACTCAAAAGCAAGATATGGGTCCTTTGGGTTTTCATATTTTGTCAATGTTATTTTATCGGGTGTCAATTGTTATCATTTGATATTTTAGGAGATTTTCCTAGTTGCTTGCACTGGATTTTCTTCTAATAGTAAGAGAGGAAAATAATTACTTGTTTGCATATGTATGAGTCTTGGGATCATACCTTAATATCGCAACCTATATCAGCAGTGTGTGTGATCATACTTTGCCTTTCTTCCTTCCTTCCTTCCTTCCTTCCTTCCTTCCTTCCTTCCTTCCTTCCTTCCTTCCTTCCTTCCTTCCTTCCTTCCTTCCTTCCTCCCTCCCTCCCTCCCTCCCTCCGTTTGATACCATCATGTTTGCCTTATTATGTTGATACTTTTGGCTCATACAAGGGTGTTATGGAACTTTCCTATTAGGGTACATCCCCCCCCCTGAAAGTCTGTGCAAATACACATCTCTTATTCTTTATATTAAGAAAAGACATTTATCACGATCAGTTCTACATTTCTTGCTGCTTCTGAAATTAATCACATCAGCTGAACTTGGTTTCAGGGATTAATCTGCTGCAAATCAGCTGTAGGCTGATGGTTGTTACAAAGCAAGTATCGTCATTTGCATCTTGCAATGTAATCTGGCAATTATGAAAAGCCAGACAACCACCAAGAAATAAAGGAAAAAGAAAATGTCCAAGAAAGATAAGTTGCAGAAAGAATGAAACAATTCATTTTAAGTACCCGTCAGTTGCAAATCACCATGAGGAAATGATGCAACTGATCATACATTTTTTGCTGCTAATTTATTCAGCTGTAATGGCAACCCATTCTATTTTATCAATTACATAATTTATCTTTAATTAGCCAGCAAGAAATAATTCTTTACAAGCTTTATGTAAAGACTCTGAAAACTACACTGGAATCCCACTCTGTACTCATTTTCTTTTTACACAAAGAGGATCTACTGCAGAGTAAAATATATTACAACAGAATGTAATGAATTGCAATGAATTCAATTTCCTTCTGGTTGCATTAGCTCATAAATAAATCTACCGGCATTTTATTTTATCTGGTATTCAATTGCTGCAGTCTGAAAATGTAGCTGGTAAAAAGGCTTTATTCTAGCAACGGAATGTGGGACCTTCAACATATGTTGTTCATGCTCATCTTATAAGAATAAAAATCTTGAAAACAATGCTTGCTCATTATGGTGTGATAGCTACGAGCAACTGAGAATTTGTAAGCTCTGTTTGGAAACAGAATTGTTTTAAATCCACGTTCTGCTTGAGCCTGATTTTAAATAAGCGACGTATGTCTCCACAAAGAGATAATTAAGAGAATACTTTCCAAGGTATTGGAAGGAAAGAGGAAACAGATAACTAGACACAAGATGGACAGACAAATTCACAGTGGCTATGACTGTACTATCAGGAGACTTGAGAAACCAGGTTAGAGACAGATCATCATGGAAGAAAATTTATCTGTGTGGATGCTTGCACTTGACAGTGACGGGATCCCACATAATCAATGAAAGAGATAATATCAGTTTGTTGTTGTTTTTTTGCTTTACTTTTGCTTAAACTAAATCTTATTTGAACATTCTACACTATAATGAAGTTCACTGCACAGCTTTATTTGGCTTGTAAAAATCCCCAAATTTTGAAATGCAGTTCTTGGCTCTAAATGCTGCGTTCAACAATACACATCACAGGGAAAAATCAGTCTTAAGCTTTAGATGTACTGTTTAACAAAGAGATTCAGAAGCTGGAACAACAATACACATCACAGGGAAAAATCAGTCTTAAGCTTTAGATGTACTGTTTAACAAAGAGATTCAGAAGCTGGAACAACAATACACATCACAGGGAAAAATCAGTCTTAAGCTTTAGATGTACTGTTTAACAAAGAGATTCAGAAGCTGGAACAACAATACACATCACAGGGAAAAATCAGTCTTAAGCTTTAGATGTACTGTTTAACGAAGAGATTCAGAAGCTGGAGTTAGAGAGACTTAAAACTGAAATATATATATACCCGAAGAAAACCCGAAGAACCAAAGACCTACATACAAACACCCGCGAAAACCTCAGAAAACAAATATATGTATGTATGTATGTATGTATGTATGTATGTATGTATGTATGTATGTGTATATATATATGTAGGTCTTTGCTGCTAGAAGCACGAAGCCGAAAGCACCAGCCTGAAGATGATGAATGGGACTTCGTCAAAACGTCACCAAGACACTTCAAATTCTATGTATATATATATTTCTCCCACGTAGAATTTGAAGTGTCTTGGCGACGTTTCGACGAAGTCTCATTCGTCATCTTCAGGCTGGTGCTTTCGGCTTCTGCTTCTAGGAGCAATGTGAGATTTTAGCTGTTTCTTCCTTTTAACTGCCAGTGGGGGTTTGAACTGATTGGCTGGGAGCTCGGCTGTGTTCTGATTGGGTGGAGGTGTGTTCTGATTGGTTAGGGGCTTGGCTGTGCTCTGATTGGCTGGGGGAGTGTTCTGTTTGGGTGGGGGCTTTGTTGTGCTCAGGTTAGTCTGATTTACAAGGGGATTAGAGATGGTGAACTGCATAGCTGTTTGGCTTCGCGTTCGAAACGTCGCCAAGACACTTCAAATTCTACGTGGGAGAAAACCTGAAGAACCAAAGACCTACATATATATATATATATATATATATATATATATCGACGTTTCGACGAAGTCTCATTCGTCATCTTCAGGCTGGTGATTTCGGCTTCTGCTTCTAGGAGCAATGTGAGATTTTAGCTGTTTCTTCCTTTTAACTGCCAGTGGGGGTTTGAACTGATTGGCTGGGAGCTCGGCTGTGTTCTGATTGGGTGGAGGTGTGTTCTGATTGGTTAGGGGCTTGGCTATGCTCTGATTGGATGGGGGGTTGGCTGTGCTCTGATTGGCTGGGGGAGTGTTCTGTTTGGGTGGGGGCTTTGTTGTGCTCAGGTTAGTCAGTGTTACAAGGGGATTAGAGATGGTGAACTGTATAGCTGTTTGGCTTTGCGTTCGAAACGTCGCCAAGACACTTCAAATTCTACGTGGGAGAAAACCCGAAGAACCAAAGACCTACATATATATCTATATCTATATCTATATCTATATCTATATCTATATCTATATCTATATCTATATCTATATCTATATCTATATCTATATCTATATCTATATCTATATCTATATCTATATCTATATCTATATCTATATCTATATCTATATCTACATCTATATCTATAGATATATATAGATATATATATATAGATATATATAGATATGTGTGTGTGTGTGTGTGTGTGTGTGTGTGTAGGTCTTTGGTTATTCGGGTTTTCTCCTGCGTAGAGAGCTGGTGCTTTCGGCTTCGTGCTTCTAGGAGCTTATAAGCTTATAGAGGCTATAAATAGTCTCACGTGAAGATCTTTAGTTCTTCACTGCATTGTTGAACAGTCAAGTCCCAAATTAAGAAATGAAATTACCGGTGTGTGAATGTATTTGGCAGTGAACTTAGTTTTAAGTTGCAAAACTAGTCTTCTAGCCATTTCAGTTCCTATTCGGTAAAACTTTAATTTGCCAGCAGATTTTAAATAGCATAAGCCAAAAGAGAAGATTCCAATTTCACATCTTCACCCATATTTAATGGAAGCAAAGAATATCTGGTATTCTTAAATCAAGACTAACTCCTTGTCCATAATGGCACAAAATTAGACTT
The DNA here is from genome assembly GCA_034064705.1 of Bothrops alternatus. NCBI lineage: Eukaryota > Metazoa > Chordata > Lepidosauria > Squamata > Viperidae > Bothrops > Bothrops alternatus. Next base: position 2,073,239 of record JARGCV010000089.1, read on the forward strand.
TTTTATTTCCCTTCATAATGGATAAAAATGATCAGACATGTTCTGCTAATTTCAATGGAACATTTTCTTGGGAATTGATAGGAATGTAAGAAGCTGTTTTATACAACATTAGACTAATTAACCATCTGGGAAGTATTATCTCTGTTGGCTGGCATCATCTTGCCAAGAGAAAACCCATGTTCATTAAAATGCCAGTGAATGGCCATTGTTTTTGCATACAATTCAAAGAGGTGTGGACAACTTTGAGGGAATGGGTGGTGCTTGAGGATTTGGAGGCTGTGGTGCAGCATCTGCTTCTCAAGAGGCTGCCTTGAGAACCCAACTTTTGTAGACAACCATCATTCTGTCTCCAATCTTCCCCTTTCAGGAAAGTATGTTGGGAAGATGGACAGGCAACAGTTACAGAAAAATCAGAGAAAGCCGTGTGCTGCAGTTGCCAAAAAAGGCCAACTCAGTGCTAGGCTGCATTAACAGAGGGATACAATCAAGATCACGTGAAGTATTAATACCACTTTACAATGCCTTGTAAGGCCACACTTGGAATACTGCATCCAGTTTTGGTCACCACGATGTAAAAAAGATGTTGAGACTCTAGAAAGAGTACAGAGAAGAGCAACAAAGATGATTAGGGGACTGGAGGCTAAAACATATAAGGAACGGTTGCTGGAATTGGGTATGTCTAGTTTAACGAAGAGAAGGACGAGGGGGGACATGATAGCAGTGTTCCAATATCTCAGGGGCTGCCCCAAAGAAGAGGGAGTCAAGCTATTCTCCAAAAACACCTGAAGGCAGGACAAGAAGCAAGGGATGCAAACTAACCAAAGAGAGAAGCAACCTAGAACTAAGAAGAAACTTCCTGACAGTTAGAACAATTAACCAGTGGAACATCCTGCCTCCAGAAGCAGTGAATGCTCCAACACCGGGAGTTTTTAAGAAGAGACTGGGCAGCCATTTTTCTGAAATGGTATAGGGTTTCCTGCCCGAGCAGGGGGTTGGACTAGATGACCTCCAAGGTACCTTCCAACTTTATTATTATTATTATTATTATTATTATTATTATTATTATTATTATTATTATTATTATCATCATCATCATCATCATCATCATCATCATCAGATCATCTGAACCAATTTTAGTTGGAGTTCTAGCTGGAATTTAGTACAGACACTGCACTATTGGGCTCTGTAATAAAGTCCCCACCACCACCACCACCAAATCCAGATGGTTCCTACCCTTATGATGTTTTGGAAGGTCTTGAAAATGTGGTTATTGTCCCAGGCCTTGGGATAAGATGTATTGGACTCCCACATTTGTGATTTATTTATTTGTATTTCTTGTTTATTATTTCTACAAATAACTCAAGGCAATAAACATAGCTAATATGTCTTCCTCCTCCTATTTTCCCTACAAACAACAACCTTGTGAGGTGGGTTGGGCTGAGAGGGAATGACTGGCCCAGGGTCACCTAGCCAGCTTTCGTGCCTAAGGCAGGACTAGAACTCACAGTCTCCCAGTTTCTAGCCTGTTTGCCTTAATCACTAGACCAGGGGTAGGCAACCTTGGCTCTTTTATGACTCGTGGACTTCAACTCCCAGAATTCCTGAGCCAGCCATGCTGAGGGGAAAGGGAGAGGTTTCCAAGCTGAGCCATGCTGGCTCAGGAATTCTGGGAGTTGAAGTCCACAAGTCATAAAAGAGCCAAGGTTGCCTACCCCTGGCCTAGACCAAACTGGCTCTTTTGATACGCTGTACAGATTGCCATCTTATAATTATTACATAATTATTTTGCAGGATTTTTTTAATTGTTATTTGTTCATCTGTATCTCATTGCTTTTATCATTCTTCTGTGAACTACCCAGAAATGGATCATTTGGACAGATTCAAAAATTAAATGAGCAAATAAATAAAATGCATATCTGGTGCAAATGGGCCACTAGCGACCACGTGCAAGTGCAAACTAATGTAACTTGCAGATAACAGTAACTGATCCCATTTGTTTAATGGTTTTTCTCTTCCTACAGCATGTGGTTAGAATTCAGTGGCCCAATAGTTAGAATGCAGTCAGTATTGCAGGCTAACTATGCCCACGGTCTGGAGTTCGATCCTGACCCACTCAAGGTTGACTCAGCCTTCCATTCTTCCGAGGTCAGTAAAATGAGGACCCAGATTGTTGGGGGACAAAATGCTGACTCTGTAAGTCCCCCCAGAGAGTGATGTGAAGCACTGTGGAGTGGTATATAAATCTAAGTGCTACTACTATGCAGAGGTGCAGTTGGTTGCAATTTATTGCCATTTTCTCCTTAAAAGTGCAACATAAAGAGAAAAAAAAAATAACCTAAAGGCTTGTTGTGATTTTAGGCTCTATAGTCCTTTCATGATAAAGCACGATCAGCTGTTTGAGGAAAAAAAACAGCTCTGTTTTGTTTTTCCTCAAGAAAAAATCTTCAATTAATGCTGAGTCACGAGTCAGCCCATCCAAATGTTAGCTAATTTTTATCTAGACAGGGAGGTCCCTGATATAAATACCATTCCCTTCATAAAGTCCATCAAGTTTGTTGGAAAGAAGAATTTAACTATTCTTGCCTTCACGGAAAAAGGCATCTACTCCAAATAGGGGAGGGGATAAATCCTTCAGCCTTTTGGCCGCTTGCTAGAAGCAGATACCCATAACCTTGCAGAATTGCCCCTGCCATTTGTGGGTAGAGAATTTGTGGGGGGGGGAACTGTTTCACCGAGTTGTAATAAGGAAGGAGATATTCCCCCAAAGCATTTCTGAGGAGTTTGACTGCTCATTCACAAAGGCAACTGCATTGTATCTTTCTCATAATCTGTTTAATTGGAAACAGAGGAGGGCAGAATAAATATTTCTTTAGCTTCCATAATTGAGACCCTATCAAACGTGGTCTTCCAAAAGCAGCTTCAATGAAAAAAAAAATCTTTCAGGGATTTTTGAGATGAATGGCCTGAATGAATTTTTTAGGGTTACGATGACTCAAACCACCCAGTGTATTTAACAAATGAAGCTATTTAAGAAAGAAGCTATGTAATGTTGACTCCTAGGAAAGGTAGGCAGTGCACCACCACACAGATTATAAGAAATCAAACTGCCCAACTTGTTGGCCAACAGTGAATATACAACAGCAAGGTTTCAAATCGGACTGCAGTCAGTTTGATCTATGACAGTGATGGCGAACCTTTTAGAGACCGAGTGCCCGAACTGCAGCCCAAAACCCACTTATTTATCGCCGGGTGCCGGGTGGGTGTGGCCCACTGGGTGGGCGTGGCTGTGGTGGTCATGGCAGACTGGGTGGGTGTGGCCAAGGTGGGCATGGTCACCTTGATATTGCTTGTGGGGAGGGACGCCTGTGGAGGCCAGGCAGGGTTGGGGGAGATCCAGGGGGTCTGTGGCAGGTGGGACAGTGGGCAGGAGGCTCATCCTGTGGGGTAAGGCAAGGCAAGGTGAAGCAAGGCAGGGCAGGGGTGCCATTGTCACAGGGCAAGATGAGACAGGGGCCAGGGTGACTGCTGCCTGACACCATCGGGCCCCACACACAGAGGCCAGCGAGCGCATGGGGGCCGACAGTGTCCATCAGCAGCCACAGCCTGCTGGCCCCTCGACTGGTGCATTCTGGGACTCCGCAGCCTACCGCCAGCAGTTCAGAGAAGCTGCCTCTGAGTGGGATGGCCGGCCGACAGCTGAGGAGGCAATGCAGTGGGTCGTGCCCGCTCTCTACATGGGGCTACCCTTGAAGAGTGTTTGGAGACTACAATTAGTGCAAAATGCAGCTGCGCGAGCAGTTGTGGGCCTTCCGCGTTGTGCCCACATTTCACCAACACTCCGCATGCTGCATTGGTTGCCTGTTGGTCTCCGAGCCCAATTCAAGGTGTTGGTTATCACCTGTAAAGCCCTTCATGGCATGGGACCAGGATACTTATGGGACCGCCTTCTGCCACATTCTTCCCTTCGACCGGTGAGAGCGCACAGGGTAGGCCTCCTCTGGGTCCCGTCAGCGAAACAATGTTGTTTGGCGGGCCCTAGAGGGAGGGCCTTCTCTGTTGTGGCGCCCGCCCTCTGGAACCAACTGCCCCCTGAAGTCCACGTTTCTCTGACTCTCCCAGCCTTCCGGAAAAATCTAAAAACTCATCTTTGCTGGCAGGCCTGGGGATGACTCTGGTTGATTGTTGAATTGAATGTGTGTGTTTTTTTTAAATTGATTTTTTTTAGATATATTTGTTTGGGTTTTTTATGGTACTTCACTGTTATATATATGTTGTTAGCCACTCCGAGTCCCTTGGAGAGGAGCGGCATACAAACCCAAAATAAATAAATAAATAAATAAATAAATAAAAAGGAGAGCATGTGAGGCCAGGATGGGACAGTGGGGGGAGGGAAACCAGCCATGCTGGGATGCATCCGGCCATGTGGGACCTCAGCGAGTTAACAAGCAGCTGGTTGAAGAGGGACAGTTGCCATTTCCGGGGCATGGTGCGCATGCCCACAGAAAGGGCTCTGAGTGCCGCCTCTGGCACATGTGCCATAGGTTCGCCACCACTGATCTATGAATTGCAATCCTTTCTAAAACACCGCTAGTTTTTCCAGCTGTCTTTTGACATTAAGGCACCCTCATTTACTTGTCTAGATTGTGTAGGGAGGTCTATAGCTTCAACCTAGCAAACTCTTTCAGAGGGGCTGCAGAAGAGTTGAAGCAATTTTTTTTGTGGGGGGGGAGGAGTAAAAAGTGTGTGTAGGTATGTGTTGCCAAAGGGCTTACAAAATATAGGAACACTTGTAGCAGACATAGTGTTGGTGTTTATTTTTTTATTTTATAGAGAAAATGTATACGCTATTGTGCTGGAGAAAAATCATCCAAGCAAGACACTCATGCCTAGAGTAAATATTGCTTGTTCTTTTATTTACTAATATCCTCAGAAACAGCCCTTCACCCCCTCCCCCCCTTGCTCCATAATTCTCATGTTGGTCTCTCCTGTGAATTTTGAAGGTCAGGTTTGTTCCTGGAAAGGTTTGATCTGAAATTAAATTAACCTTCTGGGAGGCATCTACTCTCCGGATTAATGGAAAAAAGATGACATCGAAGCCCGACGATTCAAAAACGGTATTCTGAGTGGTATTAAAAATAATAATACTAAAAAAAGCACTAGAGGGCGCCAAATGAAAATGCTGCAATTCACACATACGGTAGCTTAAGTAGAGCAGATCTCATTTCAGCACCCAAATTGGGAACAGCTCCCGAGTCCCTGGCCAGCTCTCAGTTGCAAACATAATTATCAATAGACCTCTGGATAATAGATTGAACTGTAGCATAGATTTGACACTCCTTACCTTACATTTTCTATTCTTAGCCATATTATTTTGCAAATTCAGCCTGAATTCTCAGTATTGCAAACTCTCTGGATCAAAGCATATCTTCCAATCTTTTTGTTTGAATTTGAACAACTGTGCATAAATTCAAATTGGGTTATGAAACTCAATGTGCCCTTCCCCCCCCCAAAAAAGAAAAAAAATCAAAGTCACCCAATGCTACCAACATCCTATTTATTACTGACTCCATGACCCGGGTTCCAGGTTTCAATAGCCCAGTTCAGATTAAAGGAAACTGAAATAATTAACCTTGCGTATCTTAAGAAGGCTGGTCTAACTCAGTTCAAAGTGGTGCTGCTTGAGACGTTTATGAATAAGATTTTGAAGCTCTTCATAAAAGAGAGGTGAAATATATACGGCATGGCCCTCCCTCAAATGAAACTCCTATTGTGTTCAACAGAATTTATTTTCATGTCTTAGCAAGTGGCAGCATCTTACTGACTTTATCTGTCTTTGGCAGCTAAGAAAGAGCTGGCTTGGTTACCTATTTGAATGGGTGTCTACTCGGAATTCCCAGAACTGTAGGCTAGAGGAAGAGATTGAAAAGTATCCTTCTTCTTCTATTGCTGCCCAGAAAACTACACACACTAACACAGAGGTCCCCAATCTCCAGTCTGTGGACTGGCACTGGGCTGTGGCATGTTAGAAACTCCGCACAAACAAGCGAAGCCCCATCCACGGGATGTAGGCAGCACATGAAACCACGCCCCCTCCGGTCTGCAGAAAAACATCTCCCTACAGAACTGGTTGCAATGTATGGCTGTGAAAGTTGGACCATAAGAGTGCCAAAGAATGGAGGCCTTTGAACTACGGTGCTAGAGAAGACTCCTGCGAGTCCCCTGGACTGCAAGGCGATCCAACCGGTCAGTCCTGGAGGAGATCAACCCCGACTGCTCTTTAGAAGGCCAGATCCTGAAACTCAAGTACTTTGGCCACCTAATGAGAAGGAAGGACTCACTGGAGAAGAGCCTAATGCCGGGAAAGATTGAGGGCAATAGAAGAAGGGGACGACAGAGAAGGAGGTGGCTGGATGGAGTCACTGAAGCAGTAGGCGTGAGCTTAAATGGACTCCAGAAGATGGTAGAGGACAGGAAGGCCTGGAGGAACGTTGTCCGTGGGGTCGCGATGGGTCGGACACGACTTCACAACTAACAACAACAACAACAGAACCGATCCCTGTTGCCTAAAAGGTTGGGAGCCTCTGCACTAACACACAATCATTTCACAGAATCAACTTTAACTTCAAGAAGACTTGGGGTGACTTTAGCTGTTGCATCAAGGGTAGCAGTTCCAGTGACAAAATGTTACAGGGGTGGGTGGGACGAAGAATATTAATAGTATTTATGATGTTCTTGAATTCAGACATGAGAGAGAGGATGGAAAATGTCACTCCCCGAACCAGTAATATCTTGCATCCTGTGAAATCTTTGTGCAGATAAGGAGCTGTTGGCCCAGATACAGCTGCAGTGAACATTCCTTAATCATACTATCCATGATTAGTGTAATCTAAATTTAGGCCAGCTGTGCATCTCTTGGAGTGAGCTGTGCCCTGTGTTAAATACAGAGAAATAGCATAACTTCAGAATAATATTCATGATGTGCCTTAGAATGGTGAAAGGGCTTTCTGGAAGCCAGATAAACTTTTTTTTTGCCTGCTGTATTTGCCTTCCTTGCCCACCTTTAGAGCTGTCTAAGGAAGGCTCGGGACTTCCAAGAAGGAATTGGCAAAAAAAAAAACAAAAAAAAACAAACCCAAAACCATCATCTTCATTGATCTCCATTAGCAGATGAGACTTTACTCCAAACAAATAAAAGATCTCAACTCATGGAAATCTACCTGCAGATTTAAATGACTGTGAGGGTGGTAGATAGATAGATAGATAGGTAGATAGGTAGGTAGGTAGATAGATAGATAAGTAGGTAAGGAGGTAGGTAGATAGGTAGGTAGGTAGGTAGGTAAGTAGGTAGGTAGGTAGGTAGATAGATAGATAGATAGATAGGTAGGTAGGTAAGTAGGTAAGTAGGTAAGTAGGTAGGTAGGTAAGTGGGTGGGTAGGTAGGTAGGTAGATAGATAGGTAGGTAGGTAGGTAGGTAAGTAGGTAGGTAGGTAAGTAGGTAGGTAGGTAAGTAAGTAGGTAGGTAGGTAAGTAGGTAGGTAGGTAGGTAGGTAGATAGATAGATAGATAGATAGGTAAGTAGGTAGGTAGGTAGGTAGGTAGGTAGATAGGTAGGTAGGTAGGTAGGTAGGTAAGTAGGTAGGTAAGTAAGTAGGTAGGTAGGTAGGTAAGTAAGTAGGTAGGTAGGTAGGTAGGTAGGTAGGTAGGTAGGTAGGTAGGTAGGTAGGTAGATAGATAGATAGATAGATAGATAGATAGATAGATAGATAGATAGATAGATAGATAGATAGATAGATAGATAGGTAAGTAGATAGGTAGGTAGGTAGGTAGGTAGGTAGATAGATAGATAGATAGATAGATAGAGAGAAAGATGGAAAGAAGGAAAGAAGGAAAGAAGAAAAGAAAGAAAGAAAGAAAGAAAGAAAGAAAGAAAGAAAGAAAGAAAGAAAGAAAGAAAGAAAGAAAGAAGGATGGATGGATGGATGGATGGATGGATGCATGCATGGATGGATGGACGGACGGACGGACAGACAGACAGACAGACAGACAGATAGACAGACAGACGGGCTGGTGCTCATCTCTTGTTTCAAGGCCATTGAGCCAGCACTGTCCAAAGACATTTCCATGGTCATGCAGCCAGCATGACATCCTGGAACACTGTTACCTTCCCACCAAAGTGGTATCTGCTTATCTACTCACATTTGTGTGCTTTCAAACTGCTTAGGTGGGCAGGAGCTGGGGCGAGGAGGACGGGAGCTCACCCCATCTCCTGGCGCTCATGTCTTGAAACTGTCTTAATCTCAAAATGCCTTCCGACAGCACTGGCTCAATGGCCTTGAAATGGAGATGAGCGCTGCCCCCTACAGTCGGCAGTGAGTAGCGGAGTAAAATCTGCAGGGACTTCTTTAATTTAGCTTTTATTTATTTTGATAAGACACACACACACACACATATATGTATACATACACACAGAGACACACACAGAGAGAGAAACAGACACATAGACAGACAGACAGACAGACAGACAGACACACACACACACACACACAAACAAGCATATTCCTGTATCTTCCTCACTCTTTCCCTTTTCCCCTTTGCCAAAGAGAAGCTCCAGTCTTGGAAAATCAAAAAAACACTGGAGCTTAGTTACACAGGCAGTAACCAAGAAATCTGCTCTTCCTCTGAATTCATTACTCACGATCTGGAGACATCTCGGTGAGATTTACTGCAAAATCTGCTTCGTCGGAGACGGCCTTCGGTGGTCATCTGTAAAATTTAACTGGTTCGGAGTGGGCACTGACTGGTACAGGCAGGCCCCACTGGCAAATATAACTCTGCTCTGTGCTGTCCGTGCCATCTGCACTGGCTTCCAATCGGTTTCTGGGTCTAATTCACCGTAGAGTGATCCAGATGCTTTGGACTACCATTCAAGTCCTGGGGGGGGGGTTGTTTTGTTTTGTTTTCCTCAATCGCTGTAATGGCTCTTGACAGATGGGCAGAAATTTAGGACGCAAACTGTACCAGTCAATAAATGAATTATTCCAAAGAGACGGTCACTTTTGAGCTACGAGGTTGTGCTCTAACTCTCCCAAAAATGTAGCCTGGTGGAAACTCAGGGGACGATGTTCAGTGGGCACCAAGCTGAAATCTCTTGGTCCATCTACAAATCTTGCAATTAACAAGGTATACAGTACGCTGGTCACTAGGAGACAAAAATGACTTGAGATGCGCATTAAAAAAAATTCACTTCTCACCCTTGTGGGTGGTCTTCAATCTTGGAGCCTGGGACTTTGAGGGTTCTGTCGTTCCTGGGATCTATTGGAGCCACTCTCCCACCCTGGAGATCACAGCCCTGAGTTTTCCTACCACCACTGGGATCACTTTGGCCTTTACCTTCCACCTCTTCCTTAGTTCCTCCTTCAGACCCAGGTGCTTCTCCAACTTGTCATATTCCAACAGTGGTTGGAAGCTGATCAAAGAGAGAAGCAACCTGGAATTAAGGAGAAGCTTCCTGATGGTGAAGACAATCAACCAGTGGAACAGCTTACCCCCAGAAATCGTGGGCGCTCCATCGCTGGAGGATTTAAAAAGAGACTGGACAATCACCTGTCTGAGATGGTACAGGTCCTCCTGCTTGAGCAGGGGGCTGGACTAGAAGACCTCCAAGGTCTCTTCTGGCTCTATTCTATTCCAACTTCTTCCGGATGTTGGCACCACTAGCAATAGCACTTTAACTTACATACTGACCCATCATGCTTTTATAGAACTCTTTGGGCAGTTTATAATGTTACCCTATGGCCCCCAACAATCTGGGTCCTCCTTTCACCGTCCTCAGAAGGATGGAAGGCTGAATCAACCTTGAGACAGTTAGGACCGAACTCCTGGCTGTGGGCAGAGTTAATTTGCAATACTGCATTCTAACCCCTGTGCCAAATCAACGGCTCCTACACTTATCACCACTGCTGCCTTCGGGTGCTTGTCTACTATCATAACGTTTGCTGGTTAATATATATTAGGGCACAGCATAGTAGCCAGTGTTGGGATTCAGCCGGGTTCACACCACTTCGGCAGAACTGGTAGCTAATTTTTTGTGGCTCAGGCCCAGAACGGACTTCCGGAAGTGGCATCCACATAGAGAACCGGTTGTCACATATTTGAATCCCACCACTGATGGTAGCCCAAAGTGACAGTCTCTCTGGAATAATGTATATATTAACTTATACATTTTGTGCCATGGATGTATGTATATGCGTATATGTGTGTGTATATATCAAGTCATATTTGATTCCTAGTAACCATGTAGTTGGACACACACACACATAGAGAGTGAGAGAGAGAGAGAGAGAGAGAGAGAGAGAGAGAGAGAGAGAGAGAGAGAGAGAGAGAGAGAGAGAGAGAGAGAGAGAGAGAGAGAGAGAGAGATGTTTTTGTATGTGATTGCTTATTTATTTATTTATTTCATGGAGAAAAATCTCTCTATAATAATTCTAACATAAGGGAGCCATGCACAAAGCTGCGAATGGCTGATTCACACAATACCTTAAACCTTGACAAAACACAATGCTTGGCTACGTAGGATAACCTAAAAGCGATGGCTTGGTTCGCATAATTTACTGAATACAATCTCCTCAATTCAACTTCAATCCAGGCCAGCATGTTCGGGGAACCCAGCTACTCTTTACCAAACCAAGGCTAGGCATAACCAAGGATAATCTTTCCCCAACCACACCCTCCAAAAGTATAACAAATGACAAACCAAACTCCCTGCAGTGCAACAACTGGCTATGCAGCCTATGGAAGAGAGAGGTCACCAACGCATCTTCCAAAGCATCGGCTTGAGGACGTCCAATCTGTCCCCATTAGCTTATCCACTCTTATGGCTGGACATCGGACAACTGCCCAGGACTGCCCCCCTTTATGGTCCACCAAGGAAGATAAAGGTGGGTTGCTCATACATCATGAGGAAGAAGATGTTGAGGCAGCACCATGGAAACCAGAAAAAAAAGGTCTTCGTTTGTGAACCCAAATGCGCTTTTTCCAAAAGGCAACAGGATTTTCTTCTTGTTGTTGTTGTTTTCTTTGAAAATGTTTCACTTCTCATCCAAGAAGCTTCTTCAGTTCAGCTTCTGGGATGAGAAGCAAGATATTTTCAAATAAAAAAGAAAACCAAGAAAATCCAGTTGCCTTTTGGAAAAAGCATCTTTGGGACAAGCAGGACCTGGATGATTGAGAATCTCCACGGACCTACATTGGTGAATTGAGCCATTTCATCTTTTCATCCTCTGGTGACCTATATACACTAACCCAGGGGTAGGCAACCTTGGCTCTTTTATGACTCATGGACTTCAACTCCCAGAATTCCTGAGGCAGCATAGCTCAGCTTGGAAACCTCTCCATTTCCCCTCAGCGTGGCTGGCTCAGGAATTCTGGGAGTTGAAGTCCACGAGTCATAAAAGAGCCAAGGTTGCCTACCCCTGGCCTAGGCCTAGGCCTCTTTATTACTCGTGGACTTCAACTCCCAGAATTCCTGAGCCAGCATGGCTCAGCTTGGAAACCTCTCCCTGTCCCCTCAGCATGGCTGGCTCAGGAATTCTGGGAGTTGAAGTCCACGAGTCATAAAAGAGCCAAGGTTGCCTACCCCTGCACTAACCACATCCACATGTCCTCGAAGTGGCTTGTCTTTCTTCATTGCTAAAGTTATTGAAGAATTCCTTGTTGGCCTCGATCAGGCCCGTCCAACACGTGGCCCACCAAGCAATCTTGTACAGAAAGTCAATAAATTCACTGGCACCACTGCCATCCTCAAAAGACCTCCAGGCCTCACGACCCACCCTCAGCTTCCCTCCTGCCACCAAACTGGTGATGGATGTGCCAAGGCTTAATCTGCAGCTCACAAGGGTTTTTAATTTAACTTGAAGGTCTCCTTCCCTCTTCACGTTTTACAGGCTTGCCCTGGAAGATATTCAGACGACGTCATCTCTGCCCAGAAGGGAATGAACATTGTATGTTCTTCTAATTCTACTGGATTTTTTCCCCCTTTATCTTTCAATGACAAAAATGCCTGCGTCTCTACACAACTGCTTGCCTACTTTCAGGGGATGCTGGCTTGTGCAGGGTTTGCAAACAGGAATGTTCTCTCCAGCCTTGTAATAGGTTTCTCAGCCAATTCCTGATAAAGGGATTACGGATTTCTGTTTTCCACTTATTTCCCATCCCATTACCACGTTTCCCTGAGTGATGAACAAATTAAAGTAGTTGAAAAAATGACGACAACGGAAATCTAGTAAAAAAATCACAATCCGATCACAGCATCGCTCTAAAACCCAGCAGCGGAACAGAGGAGAAACGAAATTCAACCAAAGAGCAAATTGACTGGAAGCTGTAACGTTCCCTGGGCTCAAGACACAATGTGGCTAGGAAGCTTAAAATGTTTCAGAATGACTTCCGGTTCCGGATCGCGGCGCCTCTAGCCGTATGGGGAGACTTGTCTCCTCGTTCGGCTAGTTTCCCTCCGTCGGTAGACCCCGGTGGGGGTCGAAAGTCACGCCTGGAGGGCGCGACTACTGTCGACGAGGCTACACTCGGCTGCAGAGGAGCGGCGGCTCTTCTAGCTGTCCGAGCTGACTCTGAGGGCCGACGGAGCAGAAGACCAGCCATAAAATGGCCATTCGCCTAGCCGCACCAACCGCAAGTCACAAGAACAACTAAGCATGAAGAACCACCGTGGTGAATCCAGGTGAGACCTTTCCTTCCCTCACTATCCTGATCTTTCCTGTAAGAGTTTCTATTTTCCTTTATTAAGAAAGCGGCGGCTGCCTATATGTGGAAAGAAGAGCCAAAAACAAAAGGATTAAATTTCGTGTGTGTGGTTTTTTTTTTTTTTTACTATTTTACTATTTGACTGCTGTGGGGTGAATTTCAGGGGGAAAGAAGGGAAAAAGAGACATTGTTACTTTCCTTTTTTAATTTGATAATGTAGAAGATAGTTTTTGTTGATTTTTTTAAAAAAAGAAAGAAAGAAAGAGAGAAAACTTTCCTTTTTTGTTCTTTTTTAACTTCCTCTAACTTGATTAACTTGGGGGGGGAGAAGAAAAAGACTTTATAGTCCACTGAGGACATCTGGTGGTGAAAAAGCAAAATTTCAACTGTACTTCTCCCTTTTATTTGGAGAGGATTGGATTTAGGTCAGTGTTTCTCAACCTTGACAATTTTAAGGTATGTGGACTTCAACTCCCAAATTGTGGAATTCTGGGAGTTGAAGTCCACATGCCTTAAAATTGTCAAGGTTGAGAAACACTGATTTAGGTGATAATAAAAGAGAAAAAATAACTGGACTTTTGGAGGCGGATATTTGTGGATTTTCATTAAGTAATCTCTAATAAAGGAATAGGCAAAGCTACCACCAAAATGGCTGAAAGTTATCCTCATCTTGACTATGATTTAATACTGGAAAAAATATTAGAAGTCAGAGAAGATTTTAAAACTTATTGGAAATCTTGGAGAAAATCCAAAGATGCCACCTTGGAATCTCATATTGATCCTTTAATAATGAATCAAGTTATGGAACAAGGAATAATAGAAGATGAACAGAATAATTCTGAACAGACCTACTTACAACTTAAAGAGACAGAGACACTATTCTTACAATCTAATTGTGAATCTACATCAAGAGAAAATGTGGAAACCACTGAATCAACTAATGCCACGCGTTACCTACAACTGATGGACAATTTTGATGACCAAGAAATAACTGTAATTAACCCAATTCAGTTACCAAAAATAACAAAGATTGATACTCAGACACAATTTTCGGAAATTACAATAAAAAGGAAAGGGAAAGAAAATTTGTTCAGTTTGAATTTGTTAGGAAGCTTCGTAATCAAATCTTGAGGTTTGATAATCGAAAAGCCTTACTATGGGAACCAAATTGGCATAGAAAGCTAGAGTCAGGTTCAAGTGTGATACAAAATGTTATTTGACGGGTTAAAAAGGCTTAGAAATTGTGTCTGATTTAACGATGTATGAAGGATGTAAATTTATTGTTACTATGGTTGATAATTATTTGAGGGAGTTAATCTTTCTAGAGGACAAAAAGACCTTATAGAAGTAGACTGATGAAATGATTGAATATATCTAGTAAAAAAAAAAGGAAAAAAGAAAGAGAATATGAAAGATGAGAATTGCCTGATATTATAATTGACAAGTATTTGAAGATATAAACTTTATCAAGGCCTTAAATAGATTCTTTTTTTATAAATGTAGATTGATGAAATGATAGAATATATATATATTTTAAAAAAGAACTGTATTTGTTGGACCTATATTATTATTTTAAATATGATAACTATGTTGTAATAGAGAGAGAGAAAGAGTTATTTGTGATAAGGGGGAAAAATCTGTCTCAATGAACGATTGTGTATTAAGGTTACCTGAAATCAAAATTATATACTTACTAAAATGTAGTTGGAGTATGACAACTGTAAGGAGTACAGCCTAAAAACAGGATATAGATTATAATTGCATGTGTTTGATGACTTTTGTAATTGTATAAATTTTAATAAGCAATACCATATTCAATTTGAGCTACATTTATATGACTTTGTCGTCGAATGATTGGACATCCTGATCACTATGTTGTGTCTTAAGCTTTTGGGGAAAGACGGGAAAAATCAGTAAATATTTACTGAGATAGAAGTATTAATGTAGGGAAATTTGGAGAGAGGAGTTGCTCGGACATTACCCCTGAACTGCATCTGAAGAGGGATGAGAGGGAAGAAAGAGTGAAGGAGGGGAGAAGGAAGTAGGAAGGTTGGAGGAGAAGAGGAGAAGTGGAGAGAAAGGGAAGGAGAGGGGTGGGGGAAGAGGGAAGTAGGAGGAGAAGAAAGGGAGAAAGAAGGTAGAGAAGAAAGAGTGTGGATGCGGTGAAAGGGGAAATGGGCGAGCAACACCAAAAGTTACGTGTAGGTATTTACCTCATTTCATTAAAAGTACTGTATATATGAATGTAAAAGAATGTATGGTAACACCTTATAAATATCATGGTATATGTATCGGGGAGAGTTTGGAATGAAATTGACAAAGTCTTAAAATAGGTTTAACAGAAATTTATGACAGAAATGGAATATATTAAATTTATGTTTTTGGTTTTTTGTTTTGTGTGGGTGAGGGAAATAGAAAGATGAAAGTGAATGTATTAAGTTGAGCTGTTTATGTATGTTTTTATTCTGGAATTTTTGTTTACCCAATCACCACAGTGTGTTTTAAGCACCTATTGTTAAAATCATAAAATCAATAAAATATTTTTCAAAAAAAAATGTTTCAGAACTTTCAGCCAGTTTTAGAGAGCATTGTAAAAAGCTCGGGCAGAGCATGACACATCTTGCAGTGTTAGAAGGCATTTTCCAGAAGATCTTCCCTTGCAGCTCACTTTGACTGCATTCATCTCTCCTATGGACCGTTGTCACACAGTTGTCTGCTTGTGTGTACACAGTTCTCTTTCTAAAATAGTTTCAGTTCTCTTGGTATGCCTACAAAATCTGATCCAGAGGGTTTGAGGCCTTACCAAAGCAAGCATATAACACTGGGTGTCACTCACTGGTGAGACCATTCAGTTGAAGATCTCAGTTAAAGAGTTAGCTTTGAGGTCCAGCAAAAGAGTCTTTTCCTGCCCTGGCTCCCACCCTCTGAAACCTCATGTCCACCCCACACCGGGAAGATCTGCACCCATCTTTAGGCCTTCTAAAAGGGCCTGAAACCCGGGTTCTGCCAATTGGCCTGGGACTCTGATACACTGAAGGTGGTTCATGAACTTAGATAAGACCAGTGCTTTTTTTCTTAAAAAAAAAAAGAAAGGTGCTGGAACTCACACACATCATACAACCCACCTTGCCTACCCTACAAGGTTCCATCCAAAAAAGGTTCCGGAACTCCGTTCTGGGCATTCTATGACCAAAAAAGCTCTGGATAAGACCCCACCCCTTCCCCATGTGTATTTTGCTCCCTTCCTTGCTATTTTTGTTAATTTTTAAGTCAGTTTCAACGTTAATATTATTTTAATGATTTCTTGTATTGCTTTTATTTGGTTGTAAGCGCAAGATCTGGAGGTGGCAGAGTTTGCTTCTGATTCTAGGCTGATCCTTCTTTTAACCCCATCCCCAGATGTTGCCACTCTCCTACGCTTACCACCAAATAAAAGCAACATGAGAGAACGTTACAATAATATTAATATTAAAGTATAATATTATTAAAACTGACTTTAAAAAGATTACATAAGGATTCTAAGATGATCCCATTTTAAATTCTGCCACTCCTTCTCCTATAGTAAGAAAGCCCAGAGAGTTGTCTCTAGGCAAAATGGGGGAGGGAGGCATACAAATTTAATAAATAAATGAAGACTTTAGACCTGTTAAATATCTGCATCAATGTTTTTTTTTCCCAGCTCGCAATATTCTCTGTGTCACGGGTAGGCAACCTTGGCTCTTTTATGACTCGTGGACTTCAACTCCCAGAATTCCTGAGCCAGCCATGCTGAGGGGAAAGGGAGAGGTTTCCAAGCTGAGCCATGCTGGGTCAGGAATTCTGGGAGTTGAAGTCCACGAGTAATAAAGAGGCCTAGGCCTAGGCCAGGGGTAGGCAACTTTGGCTCTTTTATGACTCGTGGACTTCAACTCCCAGAATTCCTGAGCCAGCCATGCTGAGGGGAAAGGGAGAGGTTTCCATGCTGAGCCATGCTGGCTCAGGAATTCTGGGAGTTGAAGTCCACGAGTAATAAAGAGGCCTAGGCCTAGGCCAGGGATAGGCAACCTTGGCTCTTTTATGACTCCTGGACTTCAACTCCCAAAATTCCTGAGCCAGCCATGCTGAGGGGAAAGGGAGAGGTTTCCATGCTGAGCCATGCTGGCTCAGGAATTCTGGGAGTTGAAGTCCATGAGTCATAAAAGAGCCAAGGTGGCCTACCCCTGCTGTAGGTGGTTAATGAGTCAGCTGAAAAAGTTGGGAATCTTGTTCCTAAAAAAAAAAAAAATCCAGTATATTTCACAAGCTACAAGTACACTAGGCCTGTGTTGAATGGCCTGCTCAGCTGAGGTACTCAATTCATTTCTTCTTCTGGGTAGGTCACACCATATGTCAAGCCATAAACTAAGGGTAGGTCGAGTGGGCTTGCATAATGTACTAAACCACAATAAAATAAAATATCCAAGCTTTAACCAAACCCAGTTTGCCCTATTATGCAAGAGGTGTGTGCACATCTCATAGTTTGAAGGGCAGACTATTCTGTTCTTTTCCAGAACATTCTGTTTTCCTCCTGTTCTGGTCTGCCTGGGGGAAACTTCTTTTCTTGAAGGAATTGTTCTGGAACTGGAAATAAATCTGAAACGATAGCTTTCCCCTTCCTTATAAAATGCACCTGTTAGATCATTTACTGACCCATTGAAAGATTTTGTGTGGATGCCATGAATATGAGTCAGTCTGAGCTTTAATCCTCCTGGTCAAAACAATTTCTAAAATAGTTTAGAGCTTTCTCATGTTTGGACCTAATATTGTTGTAGCAAATTTTATTTCATTCTGTCACACAATGAAATGACTCGTAGGAAGTTCTCAGTTTGGGTATTCTTTCTTTCCTGGAATAAGCATCTGCATAAAATAAACAGCTAAATCAATACACCATGCCTTCTGGAAATCAAAATTTCAGTATCTACATTGTTTCAGTTCCCAATCCCCTTTTTTTTTCAGTTTCAAGAAACCAAACCATAAAGAGTCAGCGTAATTTATTGCTGGGTCAACAATTTACCAAATAAATGGCTGAACTATGGTTTTCCTGTTTCCCACTATTAATCACAACCGAGAGAACCAGACCATCAGCCAAACTCATTGTACTGACCTCTATTTGATTCATATGAAATGGTGTTTCAGAACTTTCAGAACTTGAACCTGAATGACAGCAGAACAACCCTGAATTCAACTAGCCTGATTTAACAGACAGATGAATCGACAGAATCCTGCGGGCCTCAGACACAGATTTAGCAGATGGCTCGGGCCACCTGATCACATTCAATCTGTCATTTTATAAACATCAGAACTAAACTCAACAGCTGGGATACAGATGGGAAAGTCCTATGGATACAACAGGAAATATGCACAAATTTGAACTTGCATAACATCTCACTGCAAAAAAAAAAAAACCACCCAAAAAACTGGCCAGTGATCCCAGTTAACAACACACAGCAGCCAACCAACAAAAAATGGGAAATTTTAGAAGAATGTTATAAAGGCAGAAGTCCTATATCCCAACTTCTCCCAGCCTGGGACATTCTAAATGTGTTCCAGCCCCATACATGCCTAATATTAACCAACAGCAAAACAACACGGGTGTTGAAGTACCAGACAGCTAGAAGGGAACTGACAAACACATGGCAGCACTTGGGGAAGAGTCCTGTAAATTGAATGAGGATGACTTTACTTTTCATGTAAAAGTATACTCTACTTGTCATATATAAAGCTACTCTCAAAACAGCTCTTCTTCTGCTTGATGAACTCAGCTGAATAATTGATCAAATACTACAGAGACCCAATGCAGCACTGAATGAGAACTCAGAGGAGAGGGAATTAGGTGACATTATCCAGGGACACCAAAATAACCTCCCTCCTTTCTCAGAGTCTGGATCTGTGCACACTCCGATGCAACTACAGATTCCTCCTGGTTGCACTGAAGAATATTTTGAGAGGGGAAATATAGGGAGATTTGGACAGCCACTGCATCTAGGTGCCCAGATTAAAGCAGCTGTATTTGGTGCAGGAATACCGTGCTCAGCTGGGAATCTACAGGAGTTTTCTCCACAATGATCTGGCAATCCAGAAGCAGGAAGCACAACAAGGGTTGACCTTGTGTATATTTCCTTGGCCATCTGTAAAAAAAGGATGGGATGCCAGAATGTTTTGTGGCTTTTCCCTCCATTCTGATGCTCCCTGTGGATGCTGGACCTTCAACTCGACTTAGGGAAAATGAGATTCAAGAGGAATGCTATCCTAAGAGGTCTCTTTCCCTCTGATGAACTAGCGCTACCAACCACACTTGCTTTTGTGAAGGACATTGTTTTTAGGAGTCGCCATCCATATCACAGAGGGAAGAGCATCTCTGTTGTGTTTTGCAAAAGGACTCTTCCTCTCCTTACCATCACCACAGACAAAGGTCTCAGAATTCTACACATCTAAGGCAGTGTGTGGCAATAGTGTGTCCTGGTTAGGTCTGGTCTAGCAATGATCTGCTACTGCTTCCAACTAATCCTGAGTAGGAAGTGAACCAACTTGCCCAACTGGGGGTGGGAAGGGGGAGAAGGAATCCACAAGAAATACCTGGTAGATGGAGATCACCACCTGTCTGGGGATGAAGGTCTGCATGATGAGCTGCAGGAGGGAGGTGACCATGCCAGCCAAAATAGCCCAGGTGAGGGGCAGAGGGAGCATGCTGTAGGTGGCGAAGAGAGTGAAGAGCACGTAGCCAATGCCATCGCCAAGGAGACCACAACCCAAGCCCGCAGCCAAGATTTGGGTGGCCATCGCCACCCAGGTGACCACACCACTGTACTGCAGGTAGGTGTAAGAGGTTGTGTCCTTCCTGACCACCACTAAGGCACAGATGACCACTTCGATGCCTGTGAAGAAACCCAGCAGAATGCCCTTGACAGGGTCCATGGGGGCCAAGGCCAAGGTCAGGTGGAGCAACAGGAGAGTCAGTTTGGTGAGCACATCCAAGATGTTCACCACCACTTCCGACTTCCGCCTCTGGCCCAGGAAGTAGCGCTGGTAAAGGCGCTCCAGGTCCCGAGACTTGAAGGAGTTGCGTAAGGTGGGGAAGATCACACCCCGGTAAGTGTAACCCCAGTTAAGGAAGAAATCGGAGTTGCTGGGAGCACAATCCAGGTGCAGGAAGCCCAGATCACCACTGCTGCTGCTGCGCTCAGGGAAGACTTTGGTGCCCCCGTTGTTGTGGCCACTGAGGCTCTTGCCCGCTGACTGGCGCCGGGAAGGATGGCTGTGATTGGGGCAGCAGGACTCTTCGGAGCCCAGGGGTTTGCCACCACTGCAGTGTTCTTGAATGAAGCGCTGCTCCGTGATATGGCGCACGGCGGTCTGCCACAGCAGGCGTTGGGAGCGGGCCCCACCACTAGGGGGCGTCTGGTTGATGGTGTACAACTCATCGCTGTCACTCAAGCAACGTACCTCGGACAGCTCCATCGTGGCTGGGGGTCGGAGCAGGAGGAAGGTCCTGTCACATTGAAAGGCAGCTGGTCCCCCCCACCTCTTTGGCAGGGGGATCAAAGGTCAATGAGTGGCGGCAGAAGACAGGGGGCTCCCCATGCCTTCCTTGGCACTGGATATACCTTGGCAGCAAGGCGGGGCTTCGCCAACTGCATCCCCTTCAGCTTCCAGGTCAGCCGGGCAGGATGAAGAGCGGGCAGGAAGGCGCTGGAAGTCTGGTTAAGTGGAATCAAAGCCAGAGGCCTCCCCAGTCCTCACCAAGAACTTCCATGGAGCCTACAGACGAAGTTAGAGAAGGCCACAAACCCCCGGGGCACCCTTGGGAATGTTGGGAGAGGGAGATGCCCAAAGAGGACAGTTTGGAAGCTCCCATGCCGAGCCACCCCGTCCTCGTTTGTCTTGGCAGCTCTCCAAGTTTCAGCCCGGAGGATTTCCCATCCTTTCAGTTCTTTCAGTTCCTTCCTCAGACTGAAGCCAAGACACTTGAGGCAAAGAGAAAGCGCCTAGCTAGGCAGCCGAAGAAGAGTATTTTACAAGCACACGCGGGGAGATGAAGGCTTATAGGAAGCGCAGGCAACTTCTCCAGAGCAGGAAGTCAGGGGGGGGGGGTGCTTAGAAGAGAGGTGGGCAGGAGACCACCTGGCGACCTCCGAGTCTAGACAAGCGCAGCTGGGAAGCCTAGATCGAGGCGGCTGCAGCGGCGGGGATCTCGGCCGTTGCCCCAAAGCGGCGACGTCGGTCCAGCGAGGAGGAGGAAGGAAGGCGGGAGGGCTTGGACGAGCGGCGGTGGGCACCGACGGACGAAAGCAAACGGCCGCGGTCGAGGCCGGGGGGTCCAAGAGAGGCCGGGCGGAGGCTCTCTCGGCGCCTTCCCCGCCACGGACCGGCAGGCGGGCGAGCAGCTCAAGGCAGGCGGCCCGAGGGTTGACTCTCTCGGGCTCGGAGCATCATCGCCGGAGGCGCGTCCCGACAGCCCCGCCGCGATCGCCCCCCCGAGACGGGCAGGAAGCCAGGACTTTTCCTTTTCTTTCGGGAGAGCTTGAAGCGAGGCATGACCCGGAGGGGGGGGGGAGTGGGAAGCAGACGCGGGGCGACCAGGCTGGATCCGCGCTCCCCCCGGGGCTGGCTACTCGGCCGCTTTGCCCGCAGCCGGAGAGTCACCGGCGGCGGAGGGAGGCATCGCCGGCTGCTGCCGCCACCCGCCGCCCTCCGTCCCGACGGCCGTCCTGCCGGAGCTCCCACGCCGCGGGTGGGCCAGCCGGCTCCCCCGGGCACACGCCGCGCGCCTCCCCCGGACGCCGGGCTGCCCTGCCGCGGAGGAGGAGGAGGAGGAGGAGGAGGAGGAGGCGGAGAAGCCGAGGGAGCCTCCCCGGGCAGGACCGACGAGGCAGCTTCGTCCCCGGCACACACTTGCCTCGGTTCCCCGGCTGGCCAAAGTTGCTGCGCGCTCCGGGGCTCGCCTCTCCGTCTCCCCCGCTCGGCCAGGCGCGGCTGCTGCTGCTGCTGCTGCTCCGGCTCCTGCAGCCCGAAACGGCCGGGGCTCCCTGGCGGGCGAAACCCGAGCCGGCGCAGGGACGATTCGGCCGGCTTTCTCCTCGCCCAGCCTCGGCTTCGCCTGGGAAGGGCAGAACCCGGCGCGGTCAGCTGATGGCCCGGGTGACGTCAGGCTCTCGGCTCGGCTCCCCTGGGCGCCCACTGAAAGAAGCCCCCGCCTCCTGCCGCTCTCCCCCCCCCTCCAACCACCCCCCCCCACCAATCCGGTCGGAGCTGAAGAAGCTTCTGGGCTGAGGAGCGAAACGTCTTCCGAGAAAAACAAGACCGAGTCAGGCCAGTTGCCTGGTTGGAAGAAAAAAAAAAAAAAAAGCAGCAGCAGCTTTGGGAAAAGTACCAGCCTCCTTTTCTCTCTCTCTCCCACCCCCCCCGCCGCTCCCCTCCCCAGCAAAGGAGCGACGGCCTGCTCGCGGGAGTCGGTTCACACGTGCCCCATCACACGCGTCCCGCACCTGCGGC
The DNA here is from genome assembly GCA_034064705.1 of Bothrops alternatus. Taxonomy (NCBI): domain Eukaryota; kingdom Metazoa; phylum Chordata; class Lepidosauria; order Squamata; family Viperidae; genus Bothrops; species Bothrops alternatus. The sequence continues at coordinate 2,095,506 of JARGCV010000089.1, forward strand.
TGGCCAGCAAACTCGGGCGAGGAGGCTCAGCCCGCGAAGAGATTGCCAAACGCGCAGGCGCGCAAACTTGGGTCTCTTGGCTTTTTGGGGGAAAGCTGCAGAAGAGACGTTTGGGGTGGGGGGGGGTGGGGTTAGTGTGCAGAAGGAGGGGGAGAAAAAAAAAGTCGATCCGAGTTGGAACCGGTTCAGCTCAAGGCTCTCCGGAGAGAGAATGAGGAATTGGGTATGGTTAGTCCTGAGTGAACTTGACCAGGCTTTTTTGGACTGACATGAAAGATGGCAAAGGGCTCAATTATTCCGGGGGGCCGGGGGACCCAGACTCGGGGAACTTAAATTACAGAGAAGCAGATTCTGAGTGAGTAGAAGCGTCTTCACAACAGGAAGAACAGTTTGAGACCAGTTTCCCAGCGATGGGGGCCTTCCTTGGTTAGGAGCAGGCCATCCATCCATCCATGCATCCATGGAGCAGGCCATGCATGCATGCATGCATGCATGCATCCATCCAGGATGCTTTAATTTGGATTCTTGCATTGAGCAGATCTTAGACTTTATGGCCAGCGCATATCCCCAAAGCAATATCCAGGACAATGTTAGGATTAGTTTGGAAATACAGACCCGAACCATGAAGAATAAATTTCAATAGACGTGCATTGTTTACTGTGCTGTGTTAAGCCACATTTGCTTGTGTTTGCAGTGCACCTTAAACCATATTCCAGTTTTCTAAGATGCAAACAAGTAAAGTGGGTGGCTTTGGGAGAACCATAAATACAGGAAGTGAGTCCTAAGCTGAGTCATTTTCTTCCTCTCCCCTTGGATCATAAGGACAGGAGCCACGCCCTGCTGGATCAGACTCCTGGCCCATCTGGTTCAACAGTCTGTTCCACGGTGGCCACCCAAGAGCGTAAGGAAGCCTGCTAGGCTCCTAGCAAATGGCCTTTGCGGTATCCATCCCCTAACTGAGAACCAGTTTTGAGTAGTGCAGGGGTAGGCAACCTTGGCTCTTTTATGACTCGTGGACCTCAACTCCCAGAATTCCTGAGCCAGCACAGCTCAGCTTGGAAACCTCTCCCTTTCCCCTCCGCATGGCTGGCTCAGGAATTCTGGGAGTTGAAGTCCACGAGTCATAAAAGAGCCAAGGTTGCCTAACCCTGGTGTAGTGGTTAAGGCACCAGACCAGAAACCAGGAGACGGTGAGTTCTGATCCTCCCATAGACATGAAAACTGGCCAACTCTGAACCAGTCACTGTCTCTCACTCTGAGGGTTATCGTTGGGGGAAAGAGGTGGGGAACATTATGTGCAAAATACAAATAGAGATTTAATAAGTAATTCTGGAGAGAGAGAGAGAGAGAGAGGGAGGGAGGGAGGGAGGGAGAGCAGTTTTGGTTTCACTGCTTCTCAGATTGCTTCCTTTGTTACCAAAAACCATTTATCAAAAAGTCCTTACTTAAATGTCCCTGTTGAGATTGGATAATGGGCCAGTGTGCCATTACCCAAAGGAAAAATAGTTTTACCCAATTTGGGGTAGTTTACCTAAATGGTCTACCTAAAGGCATGACCTAAAACTGTTTTTGGAAAGGTTTGAAGCTGAAAAAGTAAAATTAACTCTTAAACAGCCAGTCCCTACTTCCTTCCTTCCTTCCTTCCTTCCTTCCTTCCTTCCTTCCTTCCTTCCTTCCTTCCTTCCTTCCTTCCTTCCTTTCTTCCTTTCCTGCACCAGAGGACAGGACATGAAGTAATGGGTGGAAGCTTGTTAAAGAGGGATCCAGCCTAAAAGTAAGGAGAAATTTACTGATAGTGAGAACATTTAATCAATGGAATAATTTGCCTCCTGGAGTCATAGGCGCTCCATCACTGGAGGTGTTCAAAAATAGACTGGACAATGATTTGATCAGAATGGTATAAGATCTCCTGCCATGAGTAGGGGGTTGGACTAGAACAGGGGTGTCAAACTCGCTGCGTCATGTCAAACTCGTCGCGACATATTGCGACTTTTTTCCCTTTGCCGGAGCTGGGATGGGCACGGCTTCCACGTGATACATCGGCCCAAGGGCTGGCAGTTTGACACCCCTGAACTAGAAGATCTCTTAGGCTCTGGTCCACAGAAAAACCTTTCTCCAGGGCACCAGTCCCTGGTGGCCAAAAGGTTGGGGACCTCTGTCCTAGAACACGCTACAGCAGGGGTGTCAAACTGCCGGTGGCATCCCAGCTCCGGCAATGCAAAAAAAGTTGTGCTACGTCGTGACACGTCACATGACGTGGCGAGTTTGACACCTGAGTGCTACAGCCTTGAAATATCCTGCCAAGTATTAACCAGGCCTGACTCTGCTTTTGCCTTTTGAGATCTGCTTGGCCAAGGGATTGACAAACCTGTTGAAGCCAATACTGATCATCGGAAGGAGTTTAAGAATGTTAACCCAGATCAATTCTCTACTCCCTTCAGTATGAAACATTTTAGCTAATGTTTAGCTAAGTTTCCCAGATTGTTTTTGGCTGGGCAGAATGAAAACACTTTCTTCAGATATCTTGCTTTAGAACAGTGGTTCTCAACCTTTTTAATGCCGTGACCCCCCCAACCGGTCGTAAGTCGAGGACTACCCAACCGGTCGTAAGTCGAGGACCCCAACCAGTTGTAAGTCGAGGACTACCCAACCGGTTGTAAGTCGAGGACTATTTCCCTGCCCGGGAGCACCGTGCATGCATGGTGCCGCCCCCTATGCCGGCCGAGGTGTAGCTGGCAAGGGGCAGCGACGGCGCAGGGCGACCACTGGCTGGGCCACCAGCTGGCCCAGCCCAAGGGAGGTAAGGCACCCTCCGGGCCCCACGCGCACCAGCAACCTTCCCTGTGCCCGCCAGCCTCCCACCTCCCACCCCTGGCCCTCTTTTATTTACATTTTTAGTAGTTGCTCAGCAGGGAGGGGTGGAAACTTCCAGACAGCTCGCCTTTGCTGCAGACAACTTGCAGCACCGTTTGCAGACTGTGACTTTTGGCGGGCTCAGCAGGGCAGAGACAGCCTGGACAATTCCTATTGGCTTTTGAAAGCCAATAGAATTAGACTCTATTCAAGAGAGTCTATTCTATTGGCTTTCAAAAGCCAATAGAATAAGAGGGAGTAGCACAGCTAGGGAAAAGGGGGGGGGAAATGGCGGATTGCGTTGTTTTGCGACCCCCGTGAAATGGTCGTTCGACCCCAAATGGGGTCGCGACCCACAGGTTGAGAACCGCTGCTTTAGAACAAGCCCCTTCTGTTAGCTTCATACCCACCTTTTCAAGTGAACAAGGATTGGTTTTCCATAAACGCTGTTTAGAGAGCATCAGCTGTCTGTGTAATTTGCATATTCTATCCTGCATAATATATAATATACCTCCAGAATTAAAGCCGCGGTTTTATTTGGTTGCTGTTTGGGAAAGTGCCTCCAGGAATTGTGGACCTCCAGCCGTTCTTAAAACAATGCTCTTACTGCTTCAGTAAGACAAGGGGTTAAACACTGCAAACAACGTGCAGCATATTGCAGATTAAAACAAAGCAGAGTGATAGAATCAATGACAGTATACTAGAAGCATTCCCAATTTGATTAGGCTTCTTGGAGCAGACGACCTCTTAGGCCTGGTCTTGTCCAATTGGCCAGTATTGGAGCAGTGACATCCTTCAAAGGGAGAGAAGACAAAGGATACCCCTGGGATTGCAAGAAAGGTAGTTTAGACGACAGCCAATGTCTGTGCAGAAGGTACCGAAATAATGCCAACACCTCAAATACTGCAGCCAGGTTTGGTCACCATATCACAAAAAAGATGTTGAGAATTTGGAAAAAAATTCAGAGAAGAGCAACTAAGATGATCCAAGGCCTGGAGACATGATAGCAGTGTTCCAGTTTATGAGGGGCTGCCACAAAGAAGAGGGGGTCAGGTTGTTCACCAGAGCACCATAGGGAAGGATGAGAAACAATGGTTGGAAACTGATCAAAGAGAGAAGCAACCTGGAATTAAGGAGAAACTTCCTGACAGTGAGGACGATCAACCAGTGGAAGAGCTTTACCTTCAGAAATCGTGGATGCTCCATCATTGGAAATTTTCAAGAAGAGACTGGACATTCAGCTGTCTGAGATGGTGTAGGTTTTTCTGCTTGAGCGGTGGGCTGGACTAGAAGACCTCCAAGCTCCCTTTCAGCTCCTATTCTGTTCTGTTCTGTTCTGTTCTGTTCTGTTCTGTTCTGTTCTACTCTACTCTACTCTACTCTACTCTACTCTACTCTACTCTACTCTACTCTACTCTACTCTACTCTACTCTACTCTACTCTACTCTACTCTACTCTACTCTCTGTCACTAAGCCACAGCACTGGCCCAGAGAAAAGGGCAAACGCTGCAAGAAAGCATTATCTACCAATAAAGGAGAATATTTGTAACGCAGGGTTGAAATGAGGGGTCCTTGAGAACAAGCAAGCTCAGAGAGCACCAAGGGCCCCCTCAAAGCATTATCTCCTCTTCTTCTGAACTCTGAACCCCATTTTTTTTAGAGGGAGGAAGTTTTCCAACCTGTTATTCTGAGCTAATCAGAGGACCAGAGAGTTGGAAGGACATACTTAGACCTTTGCTGGCAACCTCTAGGTGATGTGATTGGCATACAAGTCAAATAAACAAACACCTCTGCTTTTTAGCAGAAGGACCCAAATGCAGCATCCAGGAAATTTAAGATGGGACCTTTGAATCTGATCAGTTGAAATTACCCCCCCCAATTTGGAAATACCACTTATGGTGATGCAGTCCTGCTTGCATTTTTTTTTTTTAAATAGCCATGGCACCAAAATACAGATATTTGGGGAGGAGGCCCAGATTTGGATGTTTAATTCGAAGGAGGTTTGATGGAGTCTCTGAGGAAAAAAAACTGGGATATCAATTTCAGTTGTTGAATTGAACAAAATGTTTTCAAAAGGTTTCTTGATGTTCAGGTAGGTACAAGAACTTTTTAAGGAAATCAGTTTTAGAGGACCAGTTCAAATCAGTCTGATCGTTCAGTTTGGATGGCTGAACAGAATTGAATGGATTTCTCAAACTGAATCAATATGATAAATATAGACTAAGATATAAATAGAGGTAGGAGCAGAGATATGTGTCGCTTTGAATGTTTGAACAACAAAAGAAGACATGGTAGATGTTTATAAAACTTACGAATCTGTGCAAAATGCCGATTCTGGGATGTTTGTGGAGAAAATATAGATAGGGATGTTTTTCTTCCTGTCTCATAAAAAACAAGAATTATCCACCTGAAGCTGGATTAGGGTGTGGGAAAGATTCAAGGCAGACCAAAGAACCATTTCTGTGCACGAAACAAGGATTTGTTGCATTAGGTTAAAATAGATCTGCTCTAAAAAGAGAAGATTTACAACATCCTATGTGGGTAGTCCGTGAATTACGCCTCAGTCGGGAGCTGAATTACAGTTATGAAGCAAGCGGTTGTTGTGCCCAATTTTACAACCTTTTCTTGCCATGGGTTATTAAGGAAATCACAATTGTATAGTGCAGGGGTAGGCCACCTTGGCTCTTTTATGACTCATGGACTTCAGCTCCCAGAATTCCTGAGCCAACATGGCTCAGCTTGGAAACCTCTCCCTTTCCCCTCAGCATGGCTGGCTCAGGAATTCTGGGAGTTGAAGTCCACGAGTCATAAAAGAGCCAAGGTTGCCTACCCCTGGGCTAGGCCTAGGCCTCTTTATTACTCATGGACTTCAACTCCCAGAATTCCTGAGCCAGCATGGCTCAGCTTGGAAACCTCTCTCTGTCCCCTCAGCATGGCTGGCTCAGGAATTCTGGGAGTTGAAGTCCATGAGTCACAAAAGAGCCAAGGTTGCCTACCCCTGGGCTAGGCCTAGGCCTCTTTATTACTCATGGACTTCAACTCCCAGAATTCCTGAGCCAGCATGGCTCAGCTTGGAAACCTCTCCCTTTCCCCTCAGCATGGCTGGCTCAGGAATTCTGGGAGTTGAAGTCCACGAGTCATAAAAGAGCCAAGGTTGCCTACCCCTGGGCTAGGCCTAGGCCTCTTTATTACTCATGGACTTCAACTCCCAGAATTCCTGAGCCAGCATGGCTCAGCTTGGAAACCTCTCTCTGTCCCCTCAGCATGGCTGGCTCAGGAATTCTGGGAGTTGAAGTCCATGAGTCACAAAAGAGCCAAGGTTGCCTACTTTTGGTATAGTGAATCACATGGTCATTAAGCAAATCCAGCTTCCCACATTGACTGTTGGGAAAGCTGTGAAGGTTGCAAATGGGGATCACATGCCCTGGGAAATGTTATAAATGGTTGACAAGCGCCCAAATTTTGACTACGTGACTATGGGGATGCTGTGAAGTTTGTAAGTGTGAAGACTGAACGATCATTAAAGGAATCATTTTAAGACCAAGACTACATGCAGGCAGTCCTCAACTTACAACAATTTATTTAGCGACTGTTCAAAGCTACAGTGGCACTGAAAAATGTGACTTATGACCATTTTTAACACTTATGACCTTCGGTTAAAAAAGAAAAAGCAGAAATATCCCCCCAATGTACCCAGAGGGAAGAGAGAGGTGGGCAGCAGCTCAGAATGTTATTGACACTTTCACTGTAAACTTCTTTATTCACTCTTGGTCACATGACTATTATGAAAGGTTGGGGAAGATTCTCTCCCTCTCCCTTTCTTTCACACACAGACACAAGACGAGAAACATTTGGTGGAAACTAATCAAGGAGAGAATCAACCTGGAATTAAGGAGAAACTTCCTAACAGTGAGAACAATTAGCCAGTGGAACAGCTTTGCCTTCAGAAATCGTGGGTGCTCCATCACTGGAGGTTTTTAAGAAGAGACTGGACAGCCACTTGTCTGAGATGGTATAGGTTCTCCTGCTTGAGCAGGGGGCTGGACTAGAAGACCTCCAAGGTCCCTTCCAGCTCTATTCTGATTGATTGGTTGATAACTTTGTTTCTTTTACAGTCCGTTATTTATTTGTCAAAACTATGGTTTTCCCAGTAGTAATGTACTGTATGGCTGTGAGAGTTGGACCATAAACAAGGAAGGCTGAACATCGAAGTATTGATGCTTTAAAATTGCTTATAGTTAAATCTTGATATACCAAGTGAAGAATGTTTACAAGTTTAAAATGATTGTATTAAGCTGGGTAGCATTCAACTTGAATTTTTCCTTTGTTTACATTTACAAATATATACTTAATAAAAAATTTTTTAAAAAAACAACTGTGGTTTTGCAGAAGACACTTGAAGAGTCTCTTGGACTGTAAGGAGATCCAATCAGCCAATGCTAAAAGAAATCAACCTTTACTGCTCTTTGGAAGGTGAAGCTGAAGCTCAGATACTTTGGCCACCAAGTGAGAAAAGAGGACTCTGGAAAAGGCTGAAGGCAAAGGAGAAGGGGACAGCAGAGATGGTTAGACAGTGTCATTGGTGCAATAATCATGAGTTTTGGCAAACTCCAGAAGATAGTGGAGGATGGGGGGGCGGCGGCTGGTGTGCTTTAGTCCATGAGGTCACAAAGAATCTGACATGACTTAGCGACTGAACCACAACACATTTATTTATTTATTAAATGTATGTGGCCACCCATCTCACTGGCACATGACTCTGAGTGGCGGGCCCATTTAAGACACCTTTGAAGACACACAAACTTTTGCAAAATGTGTGCTCTCCTCCTCCTCGAGCGGATGATTTCCATTAAATAACGCGTTTAGGCGTTTGTTTCTGTGGGCACACAGTTTGTGCAATTGTTGTCAAACGTAAGGAGCAAAAAAGGGAAAGAAGGAAAGCTGTCACAGGGAAGAACCAGCCATTGTTTTTACCTGCATGAGAGGCTAAATGTTGCATGCAGAGAACGTACTCGGGATGATTAAAGCCCAGTTACTCTGTGTACGAAGTTTGCTAAGGATAATTTACCCTCTCGTTTCGGACTTTGAAATTTCTAATGCTGCATGCTTTTAGTCTCTGTGTGTGTGTTTGTGGTGTAAGGCTGAAAACTAGAAAGGGAAAGAAAGGAAGCAGAACATTTTCAATTGTGGTAAAAAGAACTGCCTCATGAATCCCAGCGACAGGTTAGGGCGCATAGGGTTGGCCTCCTACGGGTCCCGTCTGTTAGGCAATGTCATCTGGCGGGGCCTAGGGCAAGGGCCTTCTCCGTTGCTGCCCCAGCCCTCTGGAACCAACTTCCCTCAGAGGTTCGCACTGCTTCCTCCCTCCTAGTTTTCCAGAAACTGTTGAAGACTCATTTATGCCGACAGGCTTGGGGCGTATGAACTGCACTCTGCCCCTGGGCCTAGGAATGTCCCTCCATCAGCGACTGTGTGTTGACTGTGATTGTATGTTGTATGAATGTATTTTGGACTGAATGAATGTGCTTGGATAGGATGGCTGATTGTTATTGTAACTTAATTTTTTATTGTATTATCGTTGTAAGCCGCCCTGGGTCCCAGGAGAAGGGCGGCATAGAAATCTAATAAAAGTAAGTAAAGTAAAGAACGAAAACTTTTTGGGAAATAAATATGTGTTAGCTTATAAGAAATAGGGATTTTAAGTAGTATACTGTCCTTTTACTTTATTCTGTTTCTTATTCTCATTCTTCTTCCTTCTCTTTTTAGTCTTATTTATACCTTAAGAAAGGTACAGGTATTGGGTTGGTTTACATGAGAAAAAATAGATTTAAATATTTAAATGTAATTAACTCTTGAGAAAATATTAACCAGTAAAAATTTTTAGAATACTGTGGGAAAAACAAATGTAAACAAGAACTGTAAACAGGAGATATGATGAGACAATCAGAATGACCAGACAGAAAAGGAATACTATATTGTTGTGATTCTTAGTTGTAGAAATATTAGAAAACTTGTATACTTAATTATCATTTATTAAAACAATAAGAATTGTATTAACTTAAGGTTGTTAAAAGAGAACACCATGGGGAAAAGAGAGGAAATCGTGTAAAGTTATCATGTGGATTAGAGATTATAGAATTTAATTGTTAGTGAATGTTTGCTAAATGTAATCCCAGACAATGCACTGTCTACCGAATATTAAGGTGATTGTGTTAAAAAAATCAATAACACTTTTTTTTAAAAAAAGAACAGTGTTTCTCAACCATGGCTGCTCGAAGATGTGAGGACCTCAACTCCCAGAATTCTCAGCCAGCTATGAATTCTGGGAGTTGAAGTACACACATCTTCAAGCAGCCAAGGTTGAGAAACACTCAAGTAGAACATCTTTTTTTCCCTTCAATCTTAATGTTTCTGGCTTGGATGCCGTATTTCTACTTGTGCGATTTTTGTGATGAATCATAATTATTTCTGTTTGGTCGCTATGACAGATTGTTCGGATGAGAGTTGTTCATTCTTCACTTCCCAGAATGGCATAATTTCAGAAGAGCCGCTTTGCCATTACCCTTTTGGGGATTCATATTTGGAACTGATTCTGACAATTGTTAAGCAACAATATCTCATAAGACAAAAGCCTGACCTGTAAGGATGAATATCTTGGCCAGGAAACACTACATGAAATGCTTTCCACACTATATGTCCCTTGCCTTTGTGGTTCTGTGGTATATTACCCTGTAGCATGGTGCTTCTCCTTGGATAATACGTTTATTTATCCATCAGTTTGCCAAATTCCACCTTACCTGTCCCTATGCTTGAATGTTTAGTTGATGCAGGTGCTGGCCTAGAAACTAGGAGTCTGTGAGTTCTAGTCCCACATTAGACATAAAAACTGACTAAGTGACTTTGGGCCAATGATCAGGAGACTGTGAGTTCTAGTGTCACATTAGGCATAACAACTGACTGGGTGACTTTGAGTCAATCATCGGCAGACTGAGAGTTCTAGTCCCATTTAGACATGAAAATGGAATAGAATAGAATAGAATAGAATAGAATAGAATAGAATAGAATAGAATAGAATAGAATAGAATAGAAGCTGGAAGGGACCTTGGAGGTCTTCTAGTCCAGCCCCCTGCTCAAGCAGGAGAACCTATACCATCTCAGACAGATGAACAATCAGTCTTTTCTTAAAAAAAATCTGTGATGGAGCACCCACGATTTCTGTGGGGTAAGCTGTTCCACTGGTTGTCCTCACTGTCAGGAAGTTTCTCCTTAGTTCCAGGTTGCTTCTGTCTTTGATCAGCTTCCAACCATTGTTTCTTGTCCTGCCCTTTGGTGCTCTGGTGAACAACCTGGCCCCCTCTGCCTTGTGGCAGCCCCTCAGATACTGGAACACTGCTATTATGTCTCCCCTATTTCTTCTTTTCTTTGGACTAGCCAAACCCAAGGTGACTTTGGGCCAATGATCAGGAGACTGTGACTTCTAGTCCCACATTAAACATGACTGGGTGATTTTGAGTCAATCATCGGCAGACTGAGAGTTCTAATCCCACGTTAGACATGGAAACTGACTGGGTGACTTTGGGCCAATGATCAGGAGACTGTGAGTTCTAGTCCCATTTTAGGCATGAAAGCCGGGGAGTGATTTTGGGCCAGTCACTCTCTTTCAGCCCAATCCTCCTCAGAAACTATTGTGGGGAAAATAAGAGGAAGAAGGACTATTACTGTATGTACGTTCTCCACCTTGAGTTCTTTATAAAGTAATAAAAGCAGTATAAAAATCAAACAAATAAATAAAATAAAATTTCAACCTGTTGAAATTTAGAGAGGAACAAAGTTTGTTGTCTCAGAAGAACCAGGTCCATCCTCATGGAATATAATGATACTCATATCATCACCAAATTTGGGGTTGATATTTATTATTATTAATGGATTTTCTGCCTGCCAGAGATCGAAAAATCCTGCCTTTGGGAGGAGAGATTTGCCTCTGGCTCAGTGGTGGGATTCAAATAGGTGAATAACTGGTTCTCTATGTGGATGCCACTTCCGGAAGTCTGTTCTGGACCTGGACCACAAAAACTAGCTACCGGTTCTGCCAAAGTGGTACGAACCGGCTGAATCCCACCACTGCTCTGGCTCCATAGCTATTCTGCAGAGGAGAAAAGCTCCTTGGACATCTTGAGAGTTAAGTCCAAAGGAACCCCTTGTGGATTGTGCTGATTAACACATTTAAAACAATTGGGCTATAATTGCTCAGGAGAGCTCCCCGATGCCTCTCCACCAGTTGTACCAACTCACTTCAGACTTTGACGGAAAGTAGCCATCTTTCATCCTGGCCACTGCATTTCATGCTGGGACGTAGGAGGTGAGCTGAAATACACAAGTGGGAAGTTGCGTCATTAAGATTTGCAGTGGGTGAATAATAAGTTCTCACAGAATAAGATTCTGGAACCAGAGTGAGGTACTGATTAATAGCAGCAGGACTCCTCCAGGGCCAGATTGAATATTTTGGCTTTTTGCAAAACTTTTCGCTTTCCAAATCGTTCCCAATCACCCTTCTTCCTCGCCCCCCCCACCAAAAAAAACAAAAAAACAAAAGGAAAACCAGCAGAGTGATTGTGAAAGAGTGCAGAATAGACGTGCTTGCCTTCTGCTTCATAAAAGTGACATGAGTGACAGACTTTCTTAACTCTTTTGTTCGTTCTTGATTGTGTTGCGCTCCTGGTTTTTTTTTTTGCACTGAAGAAAATGTGTTTATTTCTACTTATACCTTCTATGTTTAGTTGGAGAAGTTGGACCTGGGGTCCAATATCTTTTGGCAATGAATTCTTAAAAGAACTGTGGTCACCTAGTTGCTGTCTCTATAGTTTTTGATTGTGAGAGATACAATATCCAGTTCGGCCACCATCAAATTATAACATAACTGTAACATGAACTTCTATCCTATTGTGATTCTGTGGCGCCATACTATGGCGATTTTATCATGGTTTTACCCTAATTTAACCATACATTTTGTCTGCAGCCAAGAAATTAAAAGATGCTTGCTTCTGGGAAGGAAAGCTATGGCAAATCTAGACAGGATACTAAAAAGCAGAGACATCATCCTGCCAACAAAAGTACATATAGTCAAGGCTGTGGTTTTCACAGTTGCAATGTATGGCTGTGAAAGTTGGACCATAAGAAAGGCTGAGAGCAAAAGAATTGAGAATTGAGGCCTTTGAACTATGGTGCTGGAGAAGACTCCAGCGAGTCCCCTGGACTGCAAGGCGATCAAACTGGTCAGTCCTAGAGGAGATCAACCCAGACTGCTCTTTAGAAGGCCAGATCCTGAAGTTGAAACTCAAATACTACCTAATGAGAAGGAAGGACTCACTGGAGAAGAGCCTGATGCTGGGAAAGATGGAGGGCAATAGAAGAAGGGGACAAGAGAGAATGAGGTGGCTGGATGGAGTCACTGAAGCAGTAGGCGTGAGCTTAAATGGACTCCAGAAGATGGTAGAGGACAGGAAGGCCTGGAGGAACGTTGTCCATGGGGTCGCAATGGGTCAGACACGACTTCGCTACTAACAAGGAAAATTACATATAAAGGTCTGTACACAAATGCTAGAAGCATTCGAGCAAAAATAGGGGAATTGGAATGCTTGGTGAAGGAAAATAATATTGATATTATCGGCATAACAGAAACCTGGTGGACAGATGAAAACCAATGGGACACAAGGATTCCAGGTTACAAATTGTATAGGATGGACAGGAGAGGGAGAAATGGTGGTGGCGTGGCCTTGTACATAAATAAGGAGTTAGAATCTCATGAACTCAAAATTCAAGAAAATTCAAACTCACCCACAGAAACATTGTAGATAAAAATCCCAGGACAGGAAACTAATCTGACGTTAGGGATCTGCTATCGCCCTCCCAAGCAAACTCCAGAGGCAGATTGCTATTTGGAAAATGAATTTAAGGAGGCCTCAAAAAGAAATAGGGTAGTCATAATGGGGGACTTCAACTATCCCCAAATAGATTGGGTAAATTCTTGTTCTACACATGAAAGAGAGACAAGGTTCCTCGACATGTTAGCCGATTATTCCCTTGAGCAGATGGTCATGGAACCTACCAGGGGAAAGGGGATCCTGGACTTGGTTCTAACTAATGCACAGGATTTGGTTCATGATGTCCTTGTAACCGAGCCCATAGGAACCAGCGATCACAACACAATAACCTTCAACTTAACCATGGATAGCAAATTGTCAGTGAAAACTAACACAGAGACCTTAAACTTTCACAGAGGGAATTTTGACAAAATGAGGAAAATAGTAAAGAAGAAACTAAAAGGAACAGTAAAAAAAGTCAAATCCCTCCAAAATGCTTGGAAACTGTTTAAAAATACGTTACAGCAGGCTCAAATAAAATGCATTCCTAAAAGAAGAAAGAGGATTGGAAAGTCCAAGAGGATACCAGTATGGCTTACGAATGAGGTAAAGGAGGTTATTGGAAAGAAGAAAAACTCGTTTAAGAAATGGAAGGCTCTTCCTACCGAGGAGAACAGGAGGGATCACAAACTCTGGCAGACCAAATGCAAGGCGATAGTCATGAAAGCCAAGAGAGACTTTGAGGAGCATATAGCCAAGAATATTAAAAATAATAACAAAACCTTTTTTAAGTACATCAGAAGCAGGAACTCAACCAGAAAATCAGTTGGGCCACTTGATAACAATGGTCAGAAGGGGATAATCAGAGAAGACAAGGAGATTGCTGAGAGGCTAAATGACTTCTTTGCCTCCGTTTTCACCGAGGAGGATAGAGAACATTTGCCTGCCACTGAATTAGTTTTCCCAGGGAGGGAAATAGAAGAATTAAACCTGATAGAGATAAACAAGGAAGATGTTCTTGCATGCCTTTCTAAACTAAACGTCAACAAATCGCCGGGTCCAGATGGCATCCACCCTAGAATTCTCAAGGAACTCAAGTGTGAAATTGCTGAACTTCTAGCTAAAATATACAAGCTTTCTCTAAGATCAGGCACTGTACCGGAGGATTGGAGGGAAGCAAATATAACCCCGATCTTCAAGAAAGGATCCAGAGGTGATCCAGGAAACTATAGACCAGTCAGTCTAACCTCAATTCCAGGCAAACTGATGGAAACCATTATTAAAGATAAAATTACAGGGCACATAGAAAAACAGGCATTGCTGAAAGAAAATCAACATGGTTTCTGCAAAGGCAAATCATGTCTTACTAACTTGTTAGAATTCTTTGAGGGTGTAAATAAATACATAGATAAAGGGGCCCCAGTTGATATTGTATATCTTGACTTTCAAAAGGCTTTTGACAAAGTCCCTCACCAAAGGCTCCTAAAAAAGCTCTCCAGCCATGGAATTAGAGGACAGGTCTTGTCCTGGATTGGTAACTGGCTAAATTGTAGGAAGCAAAGGGTGGCAATAAATGGACAATTCTCTGGATGGAAAGAAGTGAGAAGTGGTGTACCCCAAGGTTCAGTTTTGGGGCCTTTACTTTTTAATTTATTCATCAATGATCTGGATGTAGAAGTTAATAGTGAGGTAGCCAAGTTTGCTGATGACACTAAATTGTTCCGGGTTGTGAAAAGTGAAACTGATTGTCGGGAGCTCCAGAAGGATCTCTCGAAATTGTGTGAGTGGGCAACAAAGTGGCAAATGCATTTTAACCTAAACAAGTGCAAAGTTATGCACATCGGGGCAAAGAACCCCAATTATACTTACCAACTGATGGGGACCAAACTTTCTGAGACAACTCAAGAAAGGGATCTTGGGGTTTTGGTGGACAGCTCGATGAAGATGTCAACCCAATGCGCAGCAGCAGTAAAAAAAGCAAATTCCATCCTTGGCATGATTAGGAAGGGAATCGAAAATAAGTCAGCAAGGGTTGTATTGCCTCTGTACAAATCGATGGTGAGACCACACTTGGAGTACTGTGTACAGTTCTGGTCACCGCACCTCAAGAAGGATATAATGGAACTGGAAAAGGTGCAAAAAAGGGCAACAAGAATGATCAAGGAAATGGAGCGCCTCCCTTATGAAACCAGATTGCAACGCCTTGGTCTCTTCAGCCTTGAAAGACGGCGTTTAAGGGGTGACTTGATCGAAGTGTATAAAATCATGCATGGGATAGAAAATGTGGATAGAGAAAAATTCTTTTCTCTATCACACAATACCAGGACAAGGGGGCACTCCCTAAAGCTTATAGCTAAGAAAGTGAGGACAAATAAAGGGAAATATTTCTTCACCCAGAGGGTCGTTGATTTATGGAATTCACTTCCTGAAGGGGTCGTGACAGCTGTCAGCCTTGACAGCTTCAAGGCAGGGCTAGATAGATTCATGGATGCAAAGTGTATTGGTGGTTATTAAAACGGATGTCCATGTGCCGCCTCTATGTTGGTTGAGGCAGGCAGGATTCCCTTGAGTACCATTTGTTGGGGGTCAAGGGAAAGGGAGGGTTTTGCCTTCTCTTTCTGCTCAAGATCCCCATGTACAATTGGTGGGCCACTGTGTGACACAGAATGCTGGACTCGATGGGCTTTGGCCTGATTCAGCATGGCTCTTCTTATGTTCTTATGTTCTAACAACAACAACAACAACAACAACAACAACAACAACAACAACAACAGAACTGATCCCTGGTGCCTAAAAGATTGGGGGCCTCTGCACTAACACACAATCATTTTACAGAATCAACTTTAACTTCAAGAAGACTTTGGGTGTCTTTAGCTGTTGCATCAAGGGTAGCAGTTCACTGACAAAATGTTACAGGGGTGGGTGGGACGAAGAATATTAATAGTATTTATGATGTTCTTGAATTCAGATATGAGAGAGAGGATGGAAAATGTGACTCCCTGAACTAGTAATATCTTGCATTCTGTGAAATCTTTGTGCAGATAAGTAGCTGTTCCCTGGATTGCAAGGCGATCAAACCGGTCAGTCCTAGAGGAGATCAACCCTGACTGCTCTTTAGAAGCCCAGATCCTGAAGTTGAAACTCAAGTACTTTGGCCACCTAATGAGAAGGAAGGAGTCACTGGAGAAGAGCCTAATGCTGGGAAAGATGGAGGGCAATAGAAGAAGGGGACGAGAGAGAATGAGGTGGCTGGATGGAGTCACTGAAGCAGTAGGCGGGAGCTTCAATGGACTCCAGAAGATGTTAGAGGACAGGAAGGCCCGGAGGAACGTTGTCCATGGGGTCGGGATGGGTTGGACACGACTTTGCAACTAACAACAATAATATTGTATTTGTGTTTGCACATATAATGTATTTTATTAGTTTGGTATATCAGTGATTGCATGATCTCTGTAGAGGCCATATGCTGAATGAATGAATGAATGAATGAATGAATGAATGAATGAATGAATGAAAAGGGAGGAAAATAGCACTTAAATGGGCTAATAAGGAAAAACATGACAATTAATTCATACCCCCAGGTATATGCCCACTAACAGAATAATCAGGGGCACAAAGTTTTAAGCAATGCAGGCAGTCCTCATTTAATGGCTGCCACATTTAAGATCCATTTACAGTTAATGCATTTATTTATTAAATTCAAATGCCACCCATCTGGGCGTCTGCGACAGGGATGAAGAAAAACAACACAACAACCTAGCAGCCAATCCTTGCATTTACAACTTTCACAGGTCTGTAAAGCAAAGGAAAACTGAAATAAGATTCTAAGCATAGCTGTGTGCTTACGTGATTGAGCAGGCGCTTTGCTTAAGGACCAAGTTGCTGCTGGCAACTGTGGTCATTAAATAAGGAACACCCGTAAAGATACAATTTCCATCCATACTGAGTGTTGTCTTCAGCACATCAAGGGCTACCCTTCCAGTGTAGATCAGGCTGTTGGGAGAAGGCATGAGAACCCAACAGATTCATGTTGCCCTTGACCTCATCAAATTCCCCAAGTATAAATGCACCAAGGGCCACAAAAAGGATTCTGGAGGACCCCAGTTTTTGTATCTGTGTCTTGTGTAATACTCATAGGATAGAATGATCATTTAGCGTTTATGATGGCAGCTGCAGGCTTTTGCCCTCAGGGCCAGAACTGCAAATTTCCTTCGTTGAGATCTGAAGACCAAGAGAAGACAATGGTCTCCATCATTGCAGGCCAATTTTCATGTATCTTCTCTGTTATGAGGGCCTTTTTCCCCCTTCCTTCCTTCCTTCCTTCCTTCCTTCCTTCCTTCCTTCCTTCCTCCCTCCCTCCCTCCCTCCCTTCCTCCCTCCCTCCCTTCCCTTCCTTCCCTCATTTCCTCCCTTTCCTCCCTTCCCTCCCTTCTTCCCGCCTCCCTCCCTTCCCTCCCTCCCTCTCTTCCTTCCTTCATCCCTCCCTTCCCTTCCTTCCTTCCCTCCTTTCCTGCCTCCCTCCCTCCCCTCCCTCCCTCTCTTCCTTCCTTCCTCCCTCCCTTCCCTTCCTTCCCTCCTTTCCTCCCTTCCTTCCCTCCCTTCCCTTCCTTCCTTCCCTCCTTTCCTGCCTCCCTCCCTCCCCTCCCTCTCTTCCTTCATCCCTCCCTTCCCTTCCTTCCTTCCCTCCTTTCCTGCCTCCCTCCCCCTCCCTCCCTCTCTTCCTTCCTTCATCCCTCCCTTCCCTTCCTTCCTTCCCTCCTTTCCTGCCTCCCTCCCTCCCCCTCCCTCCCTCCCTCCCTCTCTTCCTTCCTTCATTCCTCCCTTCCCTTCCTTCCTTCCCTCCTTTCCTGCCTCCCTCCCCCTCCCTCCCTCTCTTCCTTCATCCCTCCCTTCCTTCCTTCCCTCCTTTCCTCCCTCCCTCCCCCTCCCTCCCTTCCCTTCCTTCCTTCCCTCCTTTCCTCCCTTCCCTTCCTTCCCTCCCTCCAAACATTAATACCTCAAAAGATCTTATGGATTTCCTGAGACCATCTTACCTCTGTCTCATTTGAAAAGCCATTGGCTTTTCTCCTCTATTTCTTTATGTCTTCCCATCCTATTGTCCGCCCACCTGTCTATCTGAATTAGCATGCCTAGGTGGAACATGGGAAGGCATGGTGAAGATTTAAACCCCCCAGAGTTGCTGGGAGTTGGATGGCATATAGATGGAACACATTGTTATTATGGTTGATCACACAGTCAGCCAAATGTTTAGATGGGATTTGGCATTTTTATCTCTCTTATCGAGTCTTTCCCAAGGGCCTGGGATAGACAGGTGTTGTTTTGATAGTGTTAAAAGTGTTGTCTTGGGATGTAAGCTGTTCCAAGCAAAACTACCTTTTGCAATTGACTGATGGTGCCATTGTCAATGACCATAGTGTTCAATTGATGCTCCAGATGTTTTGGGATTGCAACATGATGATGATGATGATGATGCAAAGAATCAAACCATCTTTTTATTAATTAATTAATTAAAATGAGTAGTAAATAGCGTCTTCTCACATTAGAACATATCTATAGGCTATCCATCCTTGCCTTCCCAGAAAACTAAATATATATTCATAGACTTGTCTCAGACTGATGAGGATTTTTTTTGGGCTAAACCTTGCAGTTTGCATCAGACCTGGCCTTCCACCCACTTCCCAATTCCCTTTCTCCTCAGTTCTCCCACACCAAAAATATCTTGTGATTGACAGTTCTAACACCCAATCATTACACCACCCTTCCCCAATCTGCTGCTTCTAGATCTATTTAAATTGACAAACAGTAATGCGAAGAATGCGGTCACGTTGTTTATAAGACAGAAAAATGTACGATACATTGCAGAGGATTATCTGTCCAGGTGTGCATATTAGGAAAATGTGTACAGAAATTCACTAGTTGTCTTTAAATCAGTGAGATTTCTTCTCCCAGGTTTGCAAGAAAGGCGGACAAAAATTAATCTCCTTTAATGAGTAGGAGACAGATGTGTGAAGTCGGAAGTATACGTCCTAAATTATTTACAAACCTTGCACTGCCCTGTGCCATGTGTTTAATCTGAAAAAAAGGGGAGGGATAAAGACTGGAGCTAAAAGCTTAATTTTGAAATATCTGAAGGGCTGGCAGATGGAAGATGGAGTAAACGCCGTTTTGCTCCACAGTGGGTAGGCCTAATTCAGTGAGTAGAAATTGACAAGAAACAGATTTCTGTTGAACTTTGGGATTTGTGGGATAGAGGAACAGTAATGTTTAAGGAAAAAATGAGCTCGTTTTAAGTAGCATTTATGCAGAACAGGGATCTTCAAACTTGGTCCTTTTATGACGTGTGGACTTCAACTCCCAGAATTCCTGGCTGAGGAATTCTGGGAGTTGAAGTCCACACATCATAAAAGGACCAAGTTTGAAGATCCCTGATGTAGAAGGTAGATGTTAAAGGTCTAGATTTGTGGTGCACAACCTACAGCCTTGGAACCATGAGGCCCTCCCAAAATTGCCCCTGAATACAGGTAGTCCTTGACTTACAACCATTCATTTAGTGACCGTTCAAAGTTACAATGGCACTGAAAAAAGTGACTTATGACTAGTTTTCACACTTACAGTTGTTGCAGGATCCCCATGGTCCTGTGATACAAATTTGAGCTGTTGCCAACTGGCCGGCATTTCTGACAGTTGCACCATCCCAGGTCATGTGGTCACCATTTATAACCTTCCCAGCTGGCTTTGTCAATGGGAGTCAATGGGAGACACCAGATTCGTTTAATGACCACATGATTCACTTAACAATATAGACCAGTGGTTCTCAACCTTTTTCAGGCTGAGACCCCACTTGCCCCGCCCATGCGTGGCGCGACCCGGCGTGACCCTGGCATGTGTGCATGCGCGCGTGCGCGCCGGGCCAATCTGCATGCACGGCGCGCGCGCGACAAAAAATACAAACAAAAAAAACAAAATGGCGGACCGCGACGGGCCGATCCGCGCATGCGTGGCGCACGCGCGATGGCCCGAACCGCACATGCGCGGTGTGCGTGCGACAAAAAACAAACAAAATGGCTGACTGCGACGGGCCAATCCGCGCATGACAAAAAAACCAAAACAAAAACAAAAAAAATGGCGGACTGCGGTGTATGGCGACCCCCGCGAAACAGTCGTTCGACCCCAAATGGGGTCGCGACCCATAGGTTGAGAACTGCTGATATAGACCGAGTGACAGTGATGTCATTTAATAACTGTGGCAAAAAAAAAAGGTTGTGAAATGGGGCAACTCAACAACAGAAATGTTGGGATCTATTGTGATCGTAAGTCATAGACGACCTGTAATAGTTATGAATGCCCTGGAAGGGGTATCAGGTAGTCCTCGACTTACAACAGTTTGTTCAGTGACTGTTTGAAGTTACAACAGCACTGAAAAAAGTGACCTATGACCATTTTTCACACACCTATGACTGTTGGGATTCAGTTAACAAACATGACAAGCCAGGTCGTAAAATGGGTCAAAATTCACGTAACAATTTCAGTTGCTGGGTATGTCTAATTTAAGGAAAAGAAAAACCAAGGATAAGATAGCGATGTTCCAGCATTTCAGGGCTTGTCACAAAGAAGAGAGGGGTCAACCTGTTCTCCAAAGCACCTGAAGGCAGGACAAGAAGCAACAGATGGAAACTAATCAAGGAGAGAAGCAATGCAGAAAGGAGAAATTTCCTGACAGAACAATTAATCAGTGGAACAACTTGCCTACAGAACATGAGAATGCTCCAACGCTGGAAGCTTTCAAGAAGAGATGTTATTTATTTATTTATTTATTTATTTATTTATTTATTTATTTATTTATTTATTTATTTATTTATTTATTTATTTATTTATTTATTTATTTATTTATGTATTTATTTATGTATTTATTTATTTATTTATTTGTTTGTTTGTTTGTTTGTTTGTTTGTTTGTTTGTTTGTTTGTTTGTTTGTTTGTTTATTTATTTATTTATTTATTTATTTATTTATTTATTTATTTATTTATTTATTTATTTATTTATTTATTTATTAAACTTGTATGCCGCCCTTCTCCCAAGACTCAGGGCGGCTCACAACAAAAATACAAGTATAAAAACATAACATAAATCCATTAAAATTACAAATTTACAGTATAAAAACTAAGTACCGGTAGTTTATTTCACTCATACCACACACAAACACAGTCAAAGGCCCAGGGGCAGAGTACAGCTCACATGCCCCAAACCTGTCTGCATAAATGAGTTTTCAACGATTTTCGGAAAGCTAGGAGGGAGGAAGCAGTATGAACCTCTGAGGGAAGCTTGTTCCAGAGGGCTGGGGGAGCAACAGAGAAGGCCCTAGCCCTAGGCCCCGCCAGATGACATTGTCTGACAGATGGGACCTGTAGGAGGCCAACCCTATGTGCCCTAACCAGTCGCTGGGATTCATGAGGCAGAATTACAGTGGCAATCGTTACACTTAGCTCTATAAACCACCAATGATCTTTCTTCATTGGGCAATAGCTCCTTGGGGCGCATTATCTTCACGCATAGGGTTTGATTTGGCTTATGTGCTATGCTGATGTTGTACGGTGCCAATATCCATGCCGTCACCTCTGATACGCCGTTGATATATGTTAATGTTGTCGAGACTGTAGTTGTTTGTCTATTTTGTGTACTGCAAGGCTCTTGTTGTCTGCTGTATTAAAGTCCACTGGGTAACCGTTGAGCCTGCATATGCGGTAAAGATGATTCCGTTCTTCGGTTTTTGCTCTCTTCGTGCTGCAATGAGTGCTATGTGCTTAAGCAATGTTCTAATGCAGCCAATCTTATGTGATGTGGGGTGGTTATTCCTGTAGTGCAAAATCCTGTCCATATGTGTCATTTTTCAGTGGACGGTCGTGTGGAGAGTGCCGTTGGTTCGGCAGCTGACCAGCACATCTAAGAATGCAAGGGTGCCATTGGTGTCTTCTTCCTCTGTAAACTGAATATCTGGGTAGGCCAGTATTTCTCAATCTTGACAGTTTTAAGGCATGTGGACTTCAACTCCCAGAATTCCACAGCCAGCAATGCTGGCTGTGGAATTCTGGGAGTTGAAGTCCACATACCTTAAAATTGTCAAGGTTGAGAAACACTGGGGTAGACTGAGTTTAATTCCTTCATGAACCTGGCACTATCCTGGCATTTGATGATGGTAAACGTGTCATCGACATACCTGGCCCAACATTTGGGCCGGGAGTCGGACATCATTTTGGATTCCAGCTGTTGGAGGACAGCCTCTGCGATAATCCCCGAAATCGGGGATCCTTTTGGCATGCCCTTCACCTGCTCGTAGATGGTGCCTTGGAATGTAAAATATGTCCTAAGGCACAAGTTCATTAGTTGGATGAGATCTTCCGTGCAAAGTGGGTCGTGATGTCGTAGTTCCTCCTGTTGTAGTTGGCTCCTTATTACCGGAAGAGCCAGCTTTTTGTGGAATGTATGAAATGGCAATGTATACCATGGGAAAGCCTAAACAGAAATAACTGCATATGTTTCTGAGAAAATCTAAAAAAAAGGGAATGTGAAAACAACTACACAACTGAGTCCAGTTTTGCCCCATTTTATGGCCCTTCTTGACATGATTGTTAAATGAATCACTGCAGTTGTTAAGTTAGTAAAATAATTGTCAAGTGGAAACTGGCATCCCCACTAACTTTGCTTGTCAGAAAGACAAACCCCCGCCCCCCAGGACACTGCAACCATCATAAGTACCAGTCAGTTGCCGAGCGTCTGAATTTTGATCATGGGACCATGGGGATGCCACAACGGTTGTAAGTGTGAAAAATGGTCGTAAGTCACTTTTTTCAGTGCCGTTGTAACCTCAAACGGGCACTAAATGAACTATTAGCAGTCAAGCACTACCAATAACAGACTTGAGAATCACTTTCAAAAAGGGATGAAAACCCAAAGACTGTGAGTTCTAGTCCCGCTTTAGGCATGAAAAACATCTGGATGACTTCGGGTCAGTCACGCTCTCTCAGCCCCACCCACCTCACAGGGTTGTTGTTGAGGAAAAAGAGGAGGAAGATGTGTCATGTATGCTCGCTGCCTTGAATTAAAGTAATAAAATAAATCTAATCAACCCAACTGACCCTTGGCGTGATGTTTGCGTGACTCAGCTAAACATCAAGATGCGCCTCATGCCAAACCCACTTCATGCCCGAACCGAGGGAGGAGACAGCCTTCAACTTTCCTTGAAACCATCTTGCCGTGTCTTTTTCTGGTCCTATCTCCACATCACCCACCTTCCTTCGCCATCTTCCTTCTTCCTTCCTACACCCATGGCATCAGAACAGCTGCCTTCCCACCTGCCAATCTAGACCTAGCCAAGTGGCGTATATATTTCATTTTCCCTTTGCAATCCAGGCCTATACCAGCGGCTCTTTAATTATCTTTTTTCCGTGGTGGTATTTTTTTTCTTTTTCTTTTGCTTTCGCCTTCCGGTTCTGGCTTCCCCCTCTCAGGCTGCTGAAACCTTTCAAATCCCTAAAGAGCAGCGAACGCTACAAATAAATGGAAGAACACACTTTCAAATGCCAGTAATGCTCTTTCCTCAGTCTTAAATTCTTTGCAATTTTATCAAGCGGGTGGCAGAAGCTAATGTTAAAAGAAGAAAAAAAACAACACCTCAGTTTGAACAATGGTGCTATTATTTAAATCGTCCCCACATTCTTTGGAGAGGGCAAACACAAGTATACATCAAACATAACCTGCTCAACCGCTAAGCTAGTGGTTTATCAGCAGATCTGGAATATTACTCGTTGGGTCAACGACAGTCAATCATTATTTTGGATAAAATGCAAAATGCAAGTGAGTGTCTACAAGCTCCTTGCCTGAAGAATGTTCTCCCTGGGTAACTTACACATCAGATACATTGCATATTTGAGGACAATTACAGGTAGCCCTTGACTTACAAACAGTTCATTTAGTAATAATGTAATATATTTGGCCTGATTCAGCATGGCTCTTCTTATGTTCTTATAATAATATAATATAATATAATATAATATAATATAATATAATATAATATAATATAATATAATATAATATAATATAATATAATATAATATAATATAATATAATATAATATAATATAATATAATATAATATAATATAATATAATATAATATAATATAATATAATATAATATAATATAATATAATATAATATAATATAATATAATATAATATAATATAATATAATATAATATAATATAATATAATATAATATAATATAATATAATATAATATAATAATATAATATAATATAATATAATATAATATAATATAATACAATACAATAATACAATACAATACAATACAATACAATAATAATAAACTTGGAAGGGACATTAGATGTCATCTAGTCCAACCCCCTGCTCAGGCAGGAAACCCTATACCATTTCAGACAAATGGCTGTCCAGTCTCTTCTTAAAAGCTTCCAGTGTTGGAGCATTCATCGCTTCTGGGGGCAGGTTGTTCCACTGGTTAATTGTTCTCACTGTCAGGAAGTTTCTCCTTAGTTCTAGGTTGCATTCAAAGTTACAATGGCACTGAAAAAAGTGACTTATGACCATATGGTTATCATTGCAGCATCCCCATGGTCATGTGATCACAATTTAGACACCTGGCAACTGACTCACATTTATGATGATTGCAATGTCCCGGGGCCATATATTCCATGGGGAAGCCAGATTGACTTAACAACCTGGTTACTAACTTAACAACTGCAGTGATTCAGTTAACGCAGCCTGCCTGGCTGAGGAATTCTGGGAGTTGAAGTCCACAAGTCATAAAAGGGCTAAGTTTGAAGACTCCAAACTTAACACCTGTGGCGAGAAGGGTTGTAAAATCCGACAACATTCACAAATGTCTCACTTAGCAACAGAAATTTTGGACCCAACTGAGGTCATTAGGGAAGGACTACCTGTATGTAATGATTAAAAAAAACAAACCCTGCTTTTCCTAAACTTTTAAAAATTATGTTGGCATTCTCGTGAGGAAACTATATTTACGTGGTTACTAGGAGCTGACATAGACTTGATGGCAGCTAATCAAAAGTCAATGTTGGCAAAATCTAAAAAAATTAATTGTTTGGGGATATATACTGTAGTTTTTATTTTTATTTTATACCTACTCATGTTTTACATTTATCATCTGGTTAACAACTGTATTAGCGCAGTCATAGAGGAATGAATGTTATCCATATGATTTATTTTGCTGGCTGTTAGTATATTACTGTATTTATTTGTTTCACTCTGTCTGCCTGCCTGCCTGCCTACCTGCCTACCTGCCTACCTGCCTACCTGCCTACCTGCCTACCTGCCTACCTGCCTATCTGCCTACCTACTTATCTATCTATCTATCTATCTATCTATCTATCTATCTATCTATCTATCTATCTATCTATCTATCTATCTATCTATCTATCTATCTATCTATCTATCTATGTCCCTTAGGCCACAGTTCACCTTGTGAAGCAATCTAACTGTCTGGAGCTGTTTTGTAGGCATAATAAATAGCTGGGCTTAAGTAAACTAATTGTAAAATCCAGGTCATAGATGTCCAACTTTAAAATTCATTAAAATCCCCTTCCCATCTTTACAATCCTTCAGTTGCATTCTATATCTCAGACATTAGCTCCTCTGATTTGGCGAGCCTAACTTTATTTTATTATTACATTTCTGGGTCACCCCATTCCAGATTTCCATCCAGTCTCTGTCCAGACACACCAGCTGTTGGATGTAGCTTTCCTTCCTCTACCCAAGTCTATTGTGTGTGACTTCATCGTGTCTGGAACAAACTGTGTCTATTTCACAAGATTGCTGTTATAAGAAATTTAAATGAGATTTCCCCTGCATGTTTCCCTGAACTCTCAGAGGAAAACAGGATGTAAATGTAACAAATCATCATCCATCATCTGAAAGAAAAAAACAAAAACCAAACCCAGACTGGAGAATACACTAGTCACCATGGATGAGTGCATTGAGCATGTTAAGATTAATCACATCATACAGTTCTCTCCAACACCAACGACAGGATCTGCCTTTTTCAAGGCTTCCTCTCATATTTTAATCGGATAACTTCTTAATACGATCCCTTGGGGACAATTATGTCGGCTCAATGCAAACTATTAAGGCCGTGTTATCACAGATTAATTAGCCGTGTCTTGGAAACAGACATACTTGTCTACCCCTCCAGCAGCTTCTCAGCTGCAGCTTTCCTCTTCTGGACCCAAGACCATTCCTCACTGTCACTCTTCTCCCCAACACGGTATGTCAGTGGATCACGTTCTCCAACCTTCCCTTCCCTTTTCTTGCTCCGGACAAAATGAATTTTCCTCCACCCAACACTGTTGCTGAATTGCCTTCCTCTGAGTCCTTTACTGCACAAGTAAACACATCTGGCTCATTTTGTTTTTCTTCGCTCTTTTGTTCTGCCTTGGCTAAAACAGATTCAACCCTTTTTGTTTTCTATATCTCCCTCTTCCCAACAGCAATGTAGCCTCCCCGATTTTCACTTTATAATGCCTTGGTAAGGCCACAGTTGGAATACTGCATCCAGTTTTGGTTACCACAATGTGAAAAAAGATGTTGAGATTCTTGAAAGAGTAAAGAGAAGAGCAACAAAGATGATTAGGGGACTGGAGGCTAAAACACATGAAGAATGGTTGCTGGAATTGGGTATGTCTAGTTTAACGAAGAGAAAGACGAGGGGGGACATGATAGCAGAGTTCCAATATTTAAGAGGCTGCCACAAAGAAGAGGGAGTCAAGCTATTCTCCAAAGCGCCTGAAAGTAAGACAAGAAGCAATGGGTGGAAACTAATGAAGGAGAGAAGCAACCTAGAACTAAAGAGAAACTTCCTGATAGTTAGAACAATTAATCAGTGGAACAACTTGAGAATGCTCCAACACTGGATGTTTTTAAGAAGAGACTGGACAACCATTTGTCTGAAATGGTATAGGGTTTCTTGCCTGAGCAGGGGGTTGGACTAGAAGACCTCCAAGGTCCTTTCCATCTCTTCTCTTCTCTTCTCTTCTCTTCTCTTCTCTTCTCTTCTCTTCTCTTCTCTTCTCTTCTCTTCTCTTCTCTTCTCTTCTCTTCTCTTCTCTTCTCTTCTCTTCTCTTCTCTTCTCTTCTCTTCTCTTCTCTTCTCTTCTCCTCTCCTCTCCTCTCCTCTCCTCTCCTCTCCTATTTCACTCTATTCCATTCCATTCCATTCTATTCTATTCTATTCTATTCTGCATTGTCCTGACAGATTGGGACCACAACTCCGAGAATTCTTAGTCAGCGCAGAACTTCTGGGAACTACAGTCCTAATTAATTAAATATGACCAATTATTAATTTCAGCTTCTTTCAGTTTCTCCTTGCAATTTTAGCCTGTCAAATTTGAGAATGTTTATTTCGGAAGTGTACCCTTCATATTTGGTGCCCATTTTCCCAAAGAGATGCTTTCTTGTTATTGTTTTACCTTGTTATTCAATTTTGCCTGATGTATGCAGCTCTTGTAGATACAGGTATAGGTACAGTTTGTTTAGTAACAGGTCAAAGTTACAATGGCATTGAAAAGAGTGACTTATGACAGTTTTTCATACTTATGACTATTGCAGGATCCCCGCGGTCATGTGACCAAAATTCAGGCACTTGGAACTGACTCATATTTATAATGGTCGCAGTGTCCTGGATTCCTGGGATCCCCTTTTGTGACCTTCTGACAAGCAAAATCAATGGGGAAGCCAGATTCACTTAACAGCCAGATTACTAACTTATCAACTGCAGTGATTCACTTAACAACTGTGGCAAGGAAGGCCATGAAATGAGGCAAAACTCACTGAAGAAATGTTTCCCTTAGCAACAGAAATTTTGGGCCTAATTGCGTAATTGTTTTGACATTCCCTTTTTTTACATTTTCTCAGGAATGTACAGGGTTATTTCCATTTAGATTTTGCATAATGTATTTTACCATTTCATACCTTTCTGTAATATACATGGATTTATCTGTTAAATTTATATGCTGCCCATGTCATTATCAAGCAACTGAGCGGCTCACGATACATAAAATGACAATAAAAAAAAACAATTGGAAGAGTAAAAATATTGGCTCTTGAAAGTTGAAACATTAATATGACCAACAAACTAGATAAATGAAGTTTAATGAAGAGAAGGACGAGGGGGGACATGATAGCAGAGTTCCAATATCTCTGGGGCTGCCGCAAAGAAGAGGGAGTCAAGCTATTCTCCAAAGCACCTGAAGGCAGGACAAGAAGCAATGGATGGAAACTAACAAAAGAGGGAAGCAATCTAGAACTAAGGAGAAACTTCCTGACAGTGAGAACAATCAACCTGCCTCCAGAAGCAGTAAATGCTCCAACACTGGAAGTTTTTAAGAAGAGACTGGACAGCCATTTGTCTGAAATGGTATAGGGTTTCCTGCCTGAGCAGGGGGTTGGACTAGATGACCTCCAAGGTCCCTTCCAACATTATTATTATTATAAAAAATTGTTAGCAAACTTAATGATAAAACTCAGAAAGCTGCACATTTTGAATGCGAACAAGGCTACACTTTATGCGTTGATTCCCAAACATGAAATTAGAGAAATGCACATTCAAATGTGTCATAAATGAATTTTTCTCTTATTCCAACCTGTTGCATTTACACAGCAACACTTGAGAAAAACTGATCCAACTAGTTCCCCAGTTAGAACAGGTTGTCTCAGCTCAAACCCTTTGTTCCAGGAAGTTTAAGATTCTTAGGCAGTACAATGAAAAGAGTTGGGTCATCCAAATTCAATTTTTGTTGGCTGTTCGTGAGACAGCCTTGGGCATTTTACATTCCCCTCCCCCATAATCCAGACTTAAATATATGACATACTAAGCCAGGTTTTGACAACAGGAGCTTAATAAAATTCTCATCTTAGGACTTTCTGCCTGGGGAGGACTATCTGGAAAACCACAAAATAGAAAGAAAAAAAAAAGTCGAATATGCTTTAAGACAGTTTGAGGTCTTTGATGAAAAGTAGCTTAGTTACATCAATAAGGAAAAGCGTCAGAAGTTTTCTTGCTTGCCTGCCTCAGCTAATTCTCTCCTGAAGAAGAACTTCTGCCATTCTCCAGCCTTTCACCAGCTTCCCACCTTCACTTAGATTGTGTGAAACGAACAGCAGACCTGAAAAATATCCTCCCTGCTTCAAGATTAAGCTGCCAAGAGAATCGGTGTTTCTTGCTGCTGTTGCTTTTTTACAGCCGAAGATGGCAAATAAAGATAGTCCTTGAGTCATAACAAGTTCATTTAATGACCATTCAAAATTGCAACGATACTGGAAAAAATGCGATTTAGGAGTGTTTTTCACACTCGCAACCGTTGCAACATCTCCATAGTCACGTGATCAAAATTTGGATAATAATAATAATAATAATAATAATAATAATAATAATAATAATAATAATAATAATAATAATAATAATAAATAGTAATAAAGTTGGAAGGGACCTCGGAGGTCATCAAGTCCAACCCCCTGCTCAGGCAGGTAACCCTATACCATTTCAGACAAATGGCTGTCCAGTCTCTTCTTAAAAACTTCCAGTGTTGGAGCATTCACCGCTTCTGGAGGCAGGTTGTTCCACTGGTTAATTATTCTAACTGTCAGGAAGTTTCTCCTTAATTCTAGATTGCTTCTCTCCTTGATTAGTTTCCATCAGTTGCTCCTTGTCCTGCCCTCAGGCGCTTTGGAGAATAGCTTGACTCCCTCTTTTTTGTGGCAGCAACTGAGATACTGGAATACTGCTATCATGTCTCTCCTCATCCTTCTCTTCATTAGACTAGACATACCCAATTCCAGCAACCATTCCTTATATGTTTTAGCCTCCAGTCCCCTAATCATGTTTGTTGCTCTTCTCTGTACTGTTTCTAGAGTCTCAATATCTTTTTTACACCATGGTGAGCAAAACTGGATGCAGTATTCCAGGTGTGGTCTTACCAAGGCATTGTAAAGTGGTATTAATACTTCACGTGATCTTGATTCTGTCTCTCTGTTAATGCAGCCTAGCAGTGTGTTGGCTTCTTTGGCAGCTGCAGCACATTGCTGGCTCATATTTAAGTGATTGTCCATTAGGACTCCGAGATCCCTCTCACAGTTGCTACTGTTGAGCAAGGTACCCCCTATGCTGTACCTGTGCATTTGGTTTTTCTTGCCTAAACGTAGAACTTTAATTCTTTCACCATTGAATTTCATTTTGTTAGATAGCACCCAGTGTTCAATGCTTGGCAACAGGCATGTATTTGTGACGGTTGCTGTGTCCCGGGGTCATGTGATCTCCTTTTGCAACCTTCTGACAAGCAAAGTCAACAGGGAATCCAGATTTACTTAACAACCATGTCACTAACTTAACAAATGCGGTGATTCACTTAACAACTGTGGCAATAATTATAAAATGGAGCAGAGCTCACTTAGCAACTGTCTCGGCTAGCAACAGAAATTTTGGACTCAGTTGTGGTCGTACATCCAGGACTAGCTGTGCAGCCATCAAGGGGTTGAATGGCCTTTTGGTATATTTACATCTTCAGTCTTAATGATAGCTCCATCTCTCTCCAGCAACTTCATTATGTCACTATCATAGATCCACTACAATAGTTGGAGGTTGAAAAACAGAGGTCCCCACAGGAGATCCCTTTTAGCTGATTCTCATTTTATTTCCTTGGGAGTAAATCCTATTGAATTGAAGACAGGTCGTCCTCAACTTACAACAATTCATTTAGTGATGGTTTGAAGTTACAACAGCACCGAAAAAAGCGACCTATGACCGTTTTTCACAGAATTGTGGAAACATCCCCATAATCACATGATTAGAACTTAACAGGCCTTTATTTATGAAGGCTGCAGTGTCCCAGGATCATGTTGTGGGAAGAATCCAGAGAAAGAAATATTTGGCGGATTATTAAAAAGGCAGAATATATTTCCCCAAAGGAATAATGGAGAAGATCTTTAAAAAAGACAGAAACCAGCCCCAGCATTGCTGGCTGTGGAATTCTGGGAGTTGAAGTCCACATGCCTTAAAATTGTCAAGGTCGAGAAACACTGAGCTAGAGTCTCACATGTAAGAAAAAAAACCAATTAAATTATAACTTGTAAAACTTGGTTTTTCCACACAGGGCTATAAAATACCATTAGCATGAACCATAAAGGGAAACGAAACAAAATCTTCAAAATCCAGCAAGCAATCAATTGTGTCATTTAAAAAAAAGAACTTGGAGAAATAAAAATCTACAGGAAAGTATGCATACAAGGGTTTACGATTTCTGCTCTCATTTGGCTGTGCTTGTGCTTAAGATTCATTCCCAATTATGGGCAGAATGTCATTTAATTGCAAACATGCTGTTTGCAACTGATAATTTTGAAAAAAGCACCCCATGTTTGCAAATCAATAAATATTGTAGTTTGTTTATTTTTTAAAAAAACAAATGAAGCAGTGACATCATTCTCTTTTAATGAAGTGACTGTGGCTTTCTTCTGTTGTAAATTTTATTTGGCAAGCTCCAATCATTCCATATTACCGTAATAAAAAAAGGAGAAAGAGAATCAGCATCAGAGAAGGACACTGAGCAAGCAGTGTGTTCCAATGAATTGCCTTCTCGTCGCCATTCCTTGAGCAGATGAAATGTTACTTTCAATGATGACTATATTAGAATAAGTTCTTCTCAACACAAGAATCCCATTCTCCCTGTCTTTCTGTCCATGACAGGCCCCAAACCCAACAATGACATGTGCCATTTCTTCCAAGCTGAGTTCTTTCTCATCCTTCTCATCTTTCCTATTACCTATTCCTTTGGCTTCTTATGATGATCACCTTGTATCCTATGATTTATGTTGATTGCATTTATTGAGTATCTTATGCCTAGCATTTTATGCTTGTATCTTATGATTTATGATGATTGTATTTTATGCTCATGATCATGATTTATTACTTGTTGTTGTTTTTGTACACTGAATACTTATGCACCTGAGACAAATTCCTTGTGCATCCAGTCACACTTGGCCAATAAAGGATTCTATTCTATTCTATTCTATTCTATTCTATTCTATTCTATTCTATTCTATTCTATTCTATTCTATTCTATTCCTTATACTATTCCCTATTCTATTCTATTCTATTCTATTCTATTCTATTCTATTCTATTCTATTCTATTCTATTCTATTCTATTCTATTCTATTCTATTCTATTCTATTCTATTCTATTCTATTCTATTCTATTCTAATGTTTATTCTATTCTAATGTTTATTCTATTCTATTCTATTCTATTCTAATGTTTATTTCTATTCTATTCTATTCTATTCTATTCTATTCTATTCTATTCTATTCTATTCTATTCTATTCTATTCTATTCTATTCTATTCTATTCTATTCTAATTTCCTCATCTATAGACCAAATCTTGCCAGACTGAGGACTATCTGCATCTATAATATGCTCTGGGAACTATTAGGGAGTGGTTGTCTTCGTCCCCTTCCTCTCACATATAATATCCAGACTGAGGTGCTTTAACTTCTGTATATCCCTCTTTACAGATTGTCCCAAGTAATTTTTAACAATTTCCATCAAATTTGCCTTGTGCTTTCCCTGCTTCCTTTACAGTATATTTAACAGCTCCATGCTTTCTTTGACTACATTTTTGCCACTATGTTTTATATATATGCAATCTAAAAAATAAAAACACTTGACACATATCCTTACTCCCTGACTACTGACAAAGCGGGAGAGAACTTGTGGCTCAATAGGTTAAAGCATCTGCTTAGCATGCAGACTGCCCAGGTTCGAATCCCGGAAGGGTGAGTTCTGACTGAAGAGAGTTAAGAAACTCGAAATAGCTATATCAGAAATCCCTTATTTCTTTGTCAACAATTTTAAACAACATATATATATTTGTGCTTGCAAGATGGCTCTGGGTTGAGCTGAAACAAGCAAAAGGAAAGAATGATTCCTTCCTCCCATATTTGGGTTTACAGGGTGCAATCTAAAAAATGAAAACACTTGACACATATCCTTACTCCCTGACTACTGACAAAGCGGGAGAGAACTTGTGGCTCAATAGGTTAAAGCTTCTGCCTAGCATGCAGACTGCCCAGGTTCGAATCCCGGAAAGGGTGAGTTCTGACTGAAGAGAGTTAAGAAACTCGAAATAGCTATATCAGAAATCCCTTATTGATGGCTCAGCACTGAAGATGCTGTGCTTGTCATCTGGAAAGCTGACAGCCCAGTTTTGAGGCCCGAGTATTGCACAATGGGGTGAATGTCCATCTTTGCCTAGCTCCTGCCCACCAAGCAGTTTGAAAGCATGTAAATTCAAGTAGATAAATAGGTACCACTTTAGTGGGGAAGAAACAGTGCTCTGTGGTATCATGCTGGCCACATGAATGCAGACGTGTCTTCAGACATAGCTGGCCCATGGGCTCAAAACAGAGATGAGCACCAACCCCTAAAGTTGGCTATGACTAGTGGAATAAAATTCTCAGATTTCCTTTCCTTTCCTTTCCTTTCCTTTCCTTTCCTTTCCTTTCCTTTCCTTTCCTTTCCTTCCCTTCCCTTCCCTTCCCTTCCCTTCCCTTCCCTTCCCTTCCCTTTCCTATATGCCATCTTTCATATTCATAGCCTCCTTCACCATCATTATAGCAAGTATCCTTTTTTCTTCCTTATTCATTAACATAAGTCCATACCCTTCTGTGGCACTCTGGAACTCAATTCTATGCAGCTTCCAAATCTAACTGTCCAATGCTGACAGCCAGGGAGATGGCCTTAAAGAAAATATTCAGAAGCCATTACAGAAACAAAAAAAGGCAGAAGATATCAAGCCCCCAAAACCAAGAACGACATCTGTTCTTCCAAGCTGTGTTTTTCATTGTTTCACTCCATAGACAACATCTTGCCATAGATGAAGACTCTTCTATCTGCAACCTATGATATGCTCTGGAAACTATTAGGAAGGAGCTGTCTTCACCCTCTTTCTCTCACACATACTATCTAGGCTGAGTTGCCTCTTATTTCTCCAGAATGCACTCTCTTCTTCCTCAGAATCCTGCCCTAATGTATCAAGCAGTTAAACATGATGAGTCCTTCCCAAGTTCTTTTTTTTTTACTATTAAGCCACTGGGGTCTCCTGTCTCAATCAATCAATCAATCAGTCAATCAATCAGAATAAAGCTGGAAGGGACCTTGGAGGTCTTTTAATCCAAGTTCAAGCAGGAGACCCTATACTATTTCAGACAAGTGACTATCTAGTCTTTTCTTATAAATCTCCAGTGATGAAGCACCCACAACATCTGATAGCAAGCATCTGATCATGTTCTAGGACTGGCTCAGGAATTCTGGGAGTTGAAGTCCACGAGTCATAAAAGAGCCAAGGTTGCCTACCCCTGTTCTAGGAGGTGTCTCTTCCATTCATCCCCCAAGGTCATCCGTACATTTCTTCAAGGTTCTGACTGATGAATCCAATGAAGTAAGCATAGCTGAGACGATGTAATCTCTAATGCAAAACTTTATTGAGCACATCATTTTTCAATAGATGAAAGGAAAACCAGCCCCGGTTATATCATGCCTAAATTGCTATATTAAAAGTAGAGAATCCTCCTTCCCCTTATTAGTGCAGGTTACCTTGTCCAATTATAAGTCGGAGAATTATTGTGATAAAATGTCTTTAGTTCTCAGCAAACAAATCTTGAGTGGCCTTCGTTCTCACAACTGGCAGTCCATTCTTTCCTCCCCTGCCCCCTGAGTACGTAGGCAAGCTAAAAAGCAATAATGGCTGACACAGCAAAGGCATTCTTCAAGGCTTGACAGTTCCATTACAAAGCTTTAATTCTAATGATTTTGTGGGATTTTACAACTGAGTTCTAGCAGAACCAGCTAATGTCTAGAAAATATCACCCTACTGGTTGAACTGCCTGTGTCTTTTGGTTGGATTGAAAACTATAGAGCAATCTCTGTAGTAATAATAATAATAATAATAAAGTTGGAAGGGATCTTGGAGGTCATCTAGTCCAACCCCCTGCTCAGGCAGGAAACCCTACACCATTTCGGACAAATGGTTGTGCGGTCTCATCTTAAAAACTTCCAGTGTTGGAGCATTCATCGCTTCTGGAGGCAGGTTGTTCCACTGGTTAATTGTTCTAACTGTCAGGAAGTTTATCCTTTGTTCTAGGTTGCTTCTCTCCTTGATTAGTTTCCATCCGTTGCTTCTTGTCCTGCCTTCAGGTGCTTTGGAGAATAGCTTGACTCCCTTTTCTTTGGGGCAGCCCCTGAGATATTGGAACACTGCTATCATATCCCCCCTCTTCCTTCTGTTCATTAAACTAGATAAGTGTAGTTCCTCTACGGAACTGGGGGGGGGAGGATTATCCTGTTTTAAATTCTTGCACCAGCTGGACAGGTGCCCATTTCATTTAATTAAAACAAATTGAGCAAAACATAGCCAAGGTGCCTATACAAGAATTAAATTGCACACTGCACTGTGAACATTAACAATAGGAATAAACATAAAATGTTAATGCAGCCATAACACCAGCAGCAGAAACAGCATCTCCCCATATTAGTGGTCTCTGGGTTAAAAGAAGTCTGTGTGCTGTGTACTGTAATATCTCCCTTCCTGTAATCTTGCTTTAGATATTCTGTTTCTCTCCATATTTATTGTTTAACCGGTTTGATGTTTTGATCTCTGGTTTTATTGTATGCTGCCCAGAGTCACTTCGGGGAGATGGGTAGCCATTTTAATGTGACAGATAAATCAAAGGAATAAATACTAAAATTAATTTCAATTTTGGAGTAATAAAAGTGCAACAGCAATTAAAACCAATCAAGGCAATCCGTCATGACAATGCTTGTGACCACAAAGATCATAAAATGGGGCAAAACTCACTTAAGAGCTGTCTCACTTAACAACAGAAATTCTGGACTGAGTTGTGATCATAAACCAAGGACTACCTGTATACTATTTGCACATGTTTTCAGCCTCTATTACTAGGACAAACAACCTCTGAGTGGACGATGGGCATCCAGAGAATGATGGAAGGGGTGCAAGCAGAAAATAAAATTAATCACCCTCTCCTGTTGTGACTCTCAGCAACAACTTTTCAGTGACTGTTCCTTCTAAAGACATGTTTGGTAGCAACCAGGGGGACCAATCTTCCGTGACTTTGTTCGAGAGCTCTTTTCATAATTCCTTTGGATAACATTTGTGTCCCTCTCGATGTCAAAAGGATGGGAGGAAACACTGAATGCATTCTTGTGCCTGCGCTCTGTGGCTTCTTTTCCCATCTTGTTTTGTACACAAACCTTTCAGTCAGATATTGGTTCTTTACCTTCCTTTTCAGAAAGCCAAAAATAACACCAAACAGTGCTCCTTACACAAAGGAAAGGTTTGCAAACAATTGAAACTGGTTTTGGATGAAGCTCGCCAGGGGCTTTGAGAAATTCACATAACTTTGGAAGGTCAGAATTTAAACTTTTAATCAGCAATGAACCTAAATGATCTTAACACTTCTCATATCCTTTACTAGAGCTGTCATTTGCTGCTGACTTTTAAAGGAGGGAAATATCCTAGTTTGGCAGGGTTACTTTTAGATATTCTTTTCCCTCCATATGTTAGTTAGATTAGCCAGGAGAATGCTAAAAACTGGAAAACAAGGGAGAGAATAAGGATTTGTTGACTTGGTGATGGTCATTAATTCCCATTTCTTTGCTTTAGTTGTTCTCTTTCTATTCTTCATGTTGATTTTCTGTTTTTAATATTTATTGTAGTTTCTGAATGCCGACTTGACTACATTTATGGAAATACAACCTAAAGATATTTGGGTACAATGAATAATACTTAATTTCACTTCACACCCGATATAATTTATGTCAACTGCATTGTGGTGATATCCTTCAGTGTGCTGGTTGTCTTTCATAAGCAGAACACAGCAATAGCACTTAAACTTATACACTACTTCACGGTGTTTTACAGCCCTCTCTAAGAAGTTACAAAGTCAGCATATTTGCCCCCAACAATCTGGGTCCTTATTTTACCTACCCTGGAACGCTGGAAGGCTGAGTCAACCTTGAGCCGGTCAAGATCAAACTCCTGGCAGTGAGCAGAGTTTGCCAGTGACATTGCAGTCTAATCTCTGCACCACCAGATCATATGTATCTTTACTTTACTTTATTTACTTTATTTGAGTTTCTATGCCGCCCTTCTCCTGAGACCCAGGGCGGCTTACAACAACGATACAATAAAATTGATTAACCAATAGCAATCAACCATCCAATCCAAACACATTCATTCAATCCGAAACACATTCATACAGCATACAATCACAATCAACACACAGTCACTGATGGAGGCACATTCGTAGGCCCAGGGGCAGAGTACAGTTCATCTTCTCATTTCCCCCAATGGCATTTCCCCCCAAAATTCATCAGCTCCCCAACCTGACTGCTTTCTAATGCAATTGCACCTTCTATGCGGTGTCAGTTACGATAAACGTCAAAGGTGGGAAGCTACTGTGAAAACCTAGTTATATAAGCATAGAAAATCAAGCCAAGTTGTTTGGAGATAGAGACTTATCAGGCTAGCTGATCCAATTAGATGGTGAAGGGACCAGAGAGTGGACAATAGCCTAGGACAGGGGTAGGCAACCTTGGCTCTTTTATGACTCGTGGACTTCAACTCCCAGAATTCCTGAGACAGCATGGCTGGCTCAGGAATTCTGAGAGTTGAAGTCCACAAGTCATAAAAGAGCCAAGGTTGCCTACCCCTGGCCTAGGAGGACCACCATGGGACACTGTATCCTGTTCTCTGCTTCTCACAAGGAAAGGATTATTCTTATTCTTCACTAACTGTATTCAAGATGCCAGAGAGTTTGACGTTGTCTGACAGGATTAAAAGAAACGATTAGTGCTATTAGTCTCTTATTTCCTGACAGTTACAAATGCACACCTTGTTTTCCTATCTTGTAATGGACTGTGTGAATAAACATAGGTGAAGGTAAAGGAGTCCCTGTGGATTTTACTCCATTAGTAAATTAGCCGATTATAGGGGGCTGTGCTCATCTCCATTTCAAGGCCATCGAGCCAGCACTGTCCGAAGATACTTTCACAGTCATGTGACCAGCATGACATCACGGAGCTCTGTTACCTTCCCACCAAAGTGATACCTATTTATCCACTTGCATTTTCCTGCTTTCAAACTGCTAGATTGGCAGGAGGTGGAGCGAGGACTGGAGCTCACCCCATCTTGTGGGGCTCAGGTCTCAAACCTAGGCTGCCAGCTTTCCAGACGACAAGCCCAGTGTCTTAACCGCTGAGCCACAGGAGACAAGGGAAAAAGTCAGGGCAGCAACCACATAAGAGAGACGCAGGAATGGGATGGAGAAAGCATCTCAGAAGATCCTAGTTCTCTGAAAAGTAAAGGCGAGGAACAGAGGATGTACTTTCAGACTTGCAAGATTCTGTTACTCTCACCTTAATGTAAAAGCAGTGTGAGGACTTATGATATGAGCTTCTTATCTGGACTACAGGTAGTCCTTGACTTGCAACCATTTATTTAGCGAACAGGGCATTGAAAAAGTGACTTGTAACTGGTCCTCACACTTACAACTGTCACAGCCTTCCCATGGTCACATGATCGAAATTCAGGCACTTGGCAACTGGCATGTATTTATGGCAGTTGCAGTGTCCCAGAATCATGCGATCATCATTTGTGATCTTCCCAAGCTGGCTTCTGACCAGTAAAATCAATGAGATAAGTTTTTTAAAAAAAGAATATGCTGTGAGTTGCATCAACATATTTGTTATATAAGATTTTGGTCTTAAGCTAAATTGTTTTGGTCACTATGATGTAAAAAAAGATGTTGAGACTTTAGAAAGAGTGTAGAGAAGAGCAACAAAGATGATCAGGGGATGGAGGCTAAAACATATCAAGAAAGGTTGGGTTGGAATTGGGTGTGTCTAGTTTAATGAAAAGAAGGATCAGGAGTGACATGTTCCAATATTTGAGGGGCTGCTGGAAAGAAGAGGGGTAAATCACCTGAAGATAGGACAAGAAACTAATCAAGGAAAGAAGCAACCTAGAACTAAGGAAAAACTTCTTGACAGAACAATTAATCAGTGGAACAACCTGCCTCCAGAAGCTGTGAATGCTCCAACACTGGAAGTTTTTAAGAAGAGACTGGATAGCCGTTTGTCTGAAATGGTATAGGGTTTCCTGCCTGAGCAGGGGGTTGGACTAGATGACCTCCAAGGTCCCTTCCAACTCTATTATTCTAAGTTCTAGTTTAATGAAAAGAAGGACTAAGGGAGACATGATAGCAATATTCCAATATTTGAGGGAATCGTACAAAGACGAGGGGATCAAACTATTTTCCAAAGGACCAAAAAGGCAAGATCAGAAACAATGGATGGAAACTAACCAAGGAGAGAAGCAAACCTAGAACTAAAGAGAAATGTCCTAATGGTGAGAGCAAAAAAATCAATGGAATAACTTGCCTTTAGAAGTTGTGGATGCTCCATGACTGGAGACTTTCAAAAAGAGACTGAACAATCATTTATCTGAAATGGTATACAGTCTCAAGCAGGGGGTTGGACTAGATGACCTCCAAGGTCCCTTCCAACTCTATTATTCTATGTTCTATGAATCAGAGGTCCCCAACCTTTTGGGCATCAGGGACCGGTTCTGTGGAGAGAAGTTTTTCCATGGACCATAGGGGGCATGATTTTGTGTGTTGCCTGCATCCCGTGGATGGGGTTTTCCTTGTTTGTGTGGACCAGTTGCTGGCATGCTGCGGCCTGGTACTGTTCCATGGAATGGGGGTTGGGGACCCCTGCTATGAATCATTCTCCCTTAAATCTCTGTTGGGTATATATAGAGTACTATTCATTTTTTTTTGTTATTGCTGCATATACTCCAAGTTTAAGTTCTCATTTTCTGCTCCAGCTCTTGATCGAGGCAATAGTTCTCTTGGTCCAAATAGAACACTAATCTTCCAAAGATCAAATGTTTGTCCTTGAATTACATAGCTTTACCTCAATCTGTCATTCTCAGATTACAAATACAACTGATCTCAGATGGGCCAATGTCAAAAAGAGAAAAAATATTACTTCGGCATGCTACATTAATAATTTCAGTGCACGTCCCCTCGACTAATTGCATGTTTGCTTCCTTTGAATTCCTATCACTGAAAAATAGATTTATTTGTGACACTTCGGCTTTGCTGATTTGAGCCTGCCTTCCAGCTGTTAGATCAGGGAAAATAATTATGCAACTCCAGGACAAATAAAGACCAGATTAATCTCTACTTAGCAAACCAACTAGACACAAATATACTCGCTCACTGGCAGGCATGAGGGATGATGACATCCTGTATATTTTTTTAAATAATCCACAACCTCTTCAAACTCAAAGGAAGTTAGATGCACCCCCTCTGCTTTTTATAGCTTGCTAGTTTCACTTTTGAACTGTAAACAATGTGATTAGAGGAGGAACCTTTTTGCTGTGGGTGGCCCCTGGAATATTCCAGAAAATGCATCTGGGAGAGACCAACAGGAAAACTGGATATGAATGGAGTAGAAATTAGGCACTTCTAGAATAAAACTCATGTTTTTCTTTAACCCTGCATGCCATTTTAATTGGTCTAAATCAGCGGTTCTCAACCTATGGGTCGCGACCCCTTTGGGGGTCGAACGACCATTTCACAGGGGTCGCCAAACACCGCAGTCCGCCATTTTTTCCCCTTTTCCCCTCGGCCGGCGCAGGGGGCAGCACTGCGCATGCGCGGGGTAGCACCGCGCATGCGCGATGCGGACCATCGCGCCGTGCATGCGCGATGCGGGCTGTCACGCCCCGTGCATGCACGATGCGGGCCGTCGCACCACGCATGCGCGATGCGGGCTGTCATGCCGCACATGCGCGATGCAGGCCATCACGCCACGCATGCACGATGCAGGTCGGGGTCGCGCCGTGCATGCGCTGGCAGGTCGGGGTCGCGGCCTGCAAAAGGTTGAGAACCGCTGGTCTAAATGAAGTGTATAATGCAGGGGTCTCCGACCTGTGGGCCGTGGCCCGGTAGCGGCCTGGGGCCAGTTGGCAAGCGGGCCGCGGGAATGGCTGGTGTGAGCACATGTGCGCACACCCACCACTTGTGCTAGCAGCCCTATTTGTGCCTGCGCAGGAGTGCTAATGCCACCACCAGTGTCACATGCTTGCTAGCAGCCCATTTCCATATAAGTGCGGTTGCTAGCAGCCTGTTTGTGTGTGCATGCATGCGGTCACTAGAGGCCTCTTTGCAGGTGCTAGCAGCCCGCTTGCGCGGGCACACAAGCACCAGCTCTGCCACCATGGATGCACCGCCGTGGATGTGTCTGGTCTGCTTGTGCATGCCTGCAGATGCTGGCGCTGCCAACATATGCATGTCCCTTTGCGCATGCTTGTGTGCTCACACACATTTCTCTGCTCCTCTCTTTCCCTCCTGGCCACCAACCCGGAAAGGCTGGAGAACTCTGGTATAACGTACAACAATGGAGATTTACCCCCTTAATTTTCCTTCCTTCCTTCCTTCCTTCCTTCCTTCCTTCCTTCCTTCCTTCCTTCCTTCCTTCCTCCCTCCCTCCCTCCCTCCTTCCCTCCCTCCCTCCCTCCCCCTTGCCTGCCTGCTGGTTTTCCCTCTCTGCATTAGAAAATATAGTTGATCAAGAGTTTATTTGGTTTGCAGCCCGAATCACTTCATTGATTTGATTTGATTCAAATCCTCCAATTGATTTGAAGGCATTTGATTTGATGCATCTAATTCACTGCTTCTGTCTAAAGAGCTTATTCCAGTGCTTTTTGACAGACTGGCTTTCAAATCAAATCTCCAAATCTTTTTTTTTTTCAGCCTTACGAGAAAATGACTTTCTCTATGACGCTCTATGGAAGTGAAAGTTGGAAAACCTACAGTGGCCAGATAAAAACAGAAACAAATGAATGTTCAACAAGTGAAAATATTTGTAGTTCAGCGACCCTTGATGCTCTCTGAGCTTGCTTGTTTTCTTGCAGATGTTTCATTACCCAACTAGGCAACATCACCAGTGCTTGAAAAGAGTGGGGTTTGCTGTCAGTTTGCACTCTAGTGGCTTACCCTGTCAGTTCTGGTAGGATGGAACACAAAGATCCAAAACCCTCTCCACCAGCAATCAGCACCCAGATGTGTATAAATTAACTCCAAGATTAACATCAGATCAATAATGAAGGAGTAAACAATACCCCAATCAAGGAACTGCCAAACAAGCCCACAGCAAACAGTCCAATCAAATAATCTGGTAAGACCATCTCCACCAACACTGACAGGGCAAGCCACTAGAATATAAACTTGAGCGCAAACCCCACTCTTTCCTACCGTAGCACTAATGATGTTACCTAGCTTGGGTAATGAAACGTCTGTGTCAACGCTGCTAACATTGGATGTTCTTGCTTTGACAACACATGGAGATACATCCATTTTCCTTCTTATGTTTTACTCTTAGATGATACTGGGGGGGGGGGGAGAAAGAGGAATGTGTATGGGAGTTAGTTAGACATAACAATATTGTAGTAGTGTGAGAATCAAGGTTTTTTGAAATAAGAGATGATAAGAAATGGCGGATTGGAGAACTGGAGGGAAAGACTGCATTTCAAACTAATTGGGGAATGTGATTTATGACTGTTAATCAGAGGAGGGAATTGCGCTTGATACTATCTGTTCAGGGGAGGGGAATTCAGTTTTTGGCTTAGCCTATGTACGTGCCGATGCTATGCTACTCGAATAAAGATTCTTTAAGAAAAACAATGCCTCAAAGTTCTTTGAAGAGTTTCATCTGTCAGAACCATGAGAGTCTGCAAGTAAACAAGCAAGCTGTCAAACCTTCAAACACTCTGAATACAGCCATGTTTCTTCATTTTTTGGTTGCCACAGCAATGGGGGGAGGAGAGATGCATTCTTATAGTTTAGTCAAAACAATAACTTTCTTGTGGGAGCCAAGGTCAAGCAGCCTAAGTATTTGGCGGTTAGAGAGCCTACCATTAGAGAGCCCGTCAAAGGTGTTAATTGGGGACTGTGATTTATGACACACTAAGGAGTGGGGAGTTCAACTTTCACTTTGTAGCCTTTTGGGAAGGGAACTTTCAGTCTTGGTTTCACCTTTGTTTGTGCTGATATTATGTAGCCATTAAAAGTGTTCTATGAGGAAAACAATTGCCTCAGAGTTCTTATTTCTGCTGGTCTCATTTATCGGAACCATGACACAAGCTCGGAGATCACTAAGGACCCCACAGTTCGAGTCTGAGCTACAAATATTCTCCTTTATTACTTTCCAGAGTGACCAAGAATGAAGGACATGTGTGTGGAAATCAGCCAGTTGTAACCACAAGAGGAGTGCTATTTTAAAATACATATTCCTTTAATCAAAAAAGCAAGTTAGCTCAGTCAGACACTCCTCGGTGAGATACGTGATCAATGAAGACATGAGAGAGCTGAGGGTCTTCCGATGCATTAGTGCCACCAAGGCAGTGTTTAATTGGGGCAGCCAACTGTCAGGCTTATTATTAGCTAAAATAGCATGACGGAAATATTAAAGGTCTGGCTGGTGCAAAATTTGCAAGGACAGCAGTAAGGAAGAAGATGATCAGGGGACTGGAGGCTAAAACATGGAAGGAACAGTTGCTGGAATTGGGTATGTCTAGTTTAATGAAGAGAAGGACTAGGGGTGACATGATAGCAGTGTTCCAATATCTCAGGGGCTGCCACAAAGAAGAGGGAGTCAAGCTATTATCCAAAGCCCCTGAAGGCAGGACAAGAAGCAAGGGATGAAAACTAATCAAGGACAGAAGCAACCTGGAACTAAGGAGAAACTTCCTGACAGTTAGAACAATTAACCAATGGAACAAACTGCCTACAGAAGCGGTGAATGCTCCAACACTGGAAGTTTTTAAGAAGAGACTGGACAGCCATTTGTTTCCTGCCTGAGCAGGGGGTTGGACTAGATGACCTCATCATCACCATCATCATCATCATCATCATTATTGTTATTGTTATTGTTATTGTTATTATTATTGTTATTATTATTATTATTATTATTATTATTATTATTATTCATTAGACATGAACCTGTCAACTGAACATTCAAATTGGCTGGTGCTGATGGTTGACATGGGTTGCTACCAACATCCTAGGTGTCAACCAGGTACCTCCTTAAAGACATGCGTATAATAATAATAATAATAATAATAATAATAATAATAATAATAATAATAATAATAATAATAATAATAATAATAATAATAATAATAATAATTGGAAGGGACCTTGGAGGTCTTCTAGTCCAACCCCCTGCTCAGGCAGGAAACCTTATACCATTTTAAACAAATGGCTGTCCAGTCTCTTCTTAAAAACCTCCAGTTCTGGACCATTCACAACTTTTGGAGGCAGGTTGTTCCACTGATTAATTGTTTTAACTGTCATAATTTGCCATAATTGTTCTAACTGTCATAATTTGAGTAGTTCAAATTGTGAGAAAAAGACACAAAAAAAGTATTTTTTTTGTTTTTAGGGATTATGAAGGCTCTGTTTAAGGGCAAGCCAGCATACTTTACTGTTATACCAACCAATTAGTTTGCATAGTATACCAGTAGCATATTATGTGATCAACACTTGTGAGGAACTTGATTTACCTCGGTGATTTTCTATTGTTTCTATTTATTGTTATGTTCCATTTAATGCTGTTTTGGATGCCCTTTTTCAGGTTTTAATCAGCCCGTGGAAGTTTTAACTTGTTTTATATTCTGTGTAAGCCATTGAGAGTCATTTAATTGCAGTAGGATAGAACTGTGGTACGTAAATAAATAAGCAATGTTCTTATTTTGTTATAGTTAGGAAAAGCCATTTTATACTTTCCAATCCAACTTCTGAGGGGTGTGTGGGAGTGTTAATGTGAATTCCTCTCTTTGCCATTTTAAATGTGATAAAATATATTTTTACCAGCATACGTAAATGGCC
This sequence comes from Bothrops alternatus, assembly GCA_034064705.1. Taxonomy (NCBI): domain Eukaryota; kingdom Metazoa; phylum Chordata; class Lepidosauria; order Squamata; family Viperidae; genus Bothrops; species Bothrops alternatus. The sequence goes on from JARGCV010000089.1 coordinate 2,140,289, forward strand.
AGATACAGGAAACGTCATATAATTTGGCACCCCGGATGCCCTTGATTAAGTTTTTTTATAATCCTGCACAAATTCTTGCGAAATTTCATGTGAGATCCTGAAAATGTCACAAATGTTTGTGATCTTATGACATTTCATATATATATATATATATAATGTATACAGGTAGTCCATGATTTACTACCATAACTGAGCCGAACTTTCTGTTGCTAAGCAAAACTGTTGTGTTGAACCAGAGCTTTTTTTGCTACAGTTGTTAAGTGACTCACTGGAAAAGTTTAGTGCAGCGGTTCTCAACCCTTTCCAGGGCTCGACCCTGGCCCGCATCGCGCATGCACGGCGGGACGGGGCGCATCGCAATAGGGAAAAAAATGGCCGACCCCCCCAAAAAAATGGCCGACCCAAAAAAAATGGCGGACTGCGGTGCTTGGCGACCCCCGTGAAATGGTCGTTCGACCCCAAATGGGGTCGCGACCCACAGGTTGAGAACCGCTGGTTTAGTGAATCATGAGGTCCTTAAGCAAATCTGATTTTGCTGGTCAGGGGCCTGCTGGGAAGGTTACAAATGTGGTAGATCATGTGGTCCCGGGAAAGTGCAACGGTCATGAACACCTCTGCAAACAGTCACTAAATGAATGGTTGTAAGTTGAGGGCTACCTTAAGTGTATACAGTGTTTGTATACAGATGGTCCTCAATTTACGACCACAGTTGAGCCCAACACTTATGCTGCAAATTTGTTACGTGAGTTTTGACCCATTTTACGACTTTTCTCGCCCCATTTGTTAAGTGAATCACTGCCATTGTTAAATTGGTAACACAGTAATAATGATAATGATAATAATAATAATGATAATGATGATAATGATAATGATTATGATGATGATGATGATGATAGTAGTAGTAGTAGTAGTAGTAGGAAGGGACCTTGGAGGTCATCTAGTCCAACCCCCTGCTCAGGCAGGAAACCCTATACCATTTCAGACAAATGGCTGTCCAGTCTCTTCTTATAAACTTCCAGTGTTGGAGCATTCACCGCTTCTGGAGGCAGACTGTTCCACCGGTTAATTGTTCTAACTGTCAGGAAGTTTCTCCTTAGTTCTAGGCTGCTTCTCTCTTTGGTTAGTTTCCATCCGTTGCTTCTTGTCCTGCCTTCAGGCGCTTTGGAAAATAGCTTGACTCCTTCTTCTTTGGGGCAGCCCCTGAGATATTGGATGACTGCTATCATGTCAACCCTCATCTTTCTCTTCATTAAACTAGACATACCTAATTCCAGCAACCATTCCTTATATGTTTTAGCCTCCAGTTGTCACTGCAGTTGTTAAGTGAATCTGGTTTACTCATTGATTTTGCTTCTCAGAAGGTCACACAAAAGGCGATCACATGACTCTGGGACACTGCAGCCATCATAATTGTAAATCAGTCTCCAGAACATGTGCGTGCTCCAACACCGGACGTTTTAAAGAAGAGATTGGGTCACCATTTGACTGAAATGGTACAGGGCTTCCTTTCTTAGCAGGGGGTTGGACTAGATGACCTCCAAGGTCCCTTCCAACTCTGTTATTCTGCTATTCAGTTGCCAAGCATCCGAATGTAAATCATGTGACCCTGGGGATGCTGCAATGGTCATAAATGTGAAAAATGGTCATAAGGAAGGCTCTTTTTTCTGTGCCGTTGCAACTTTGAATGGTCACTAAATAAATTATTATTAAGTACGGGACTACCTGTACCATGTGTAGTGGGACCTTGATACTTATATAGCTGACCCTTGATTTACATAAGTTCAGTAACTGACCTGACCTATTTTGAACCCAAGAGAACCAGCCTTGGGAAAAACCTTGTCTCTGACCTTTGAGGAGGATATCCACTTAATTCTGTTCTAGCTCACCTTTTCTGCCATAGGACTGAAGCCTCAGTCTAGATCTCATCCCATTTTTTTTTAACCTTAATAACACTGATTCTAGCTTCAGAGAAAGAAGATAAACCTCAGGCGATTCCCCGATGATCTGGATTAATTCTTCATCGTTCCCAAGGGTAGGGCAAGAATTAAAGGCTGCAGGTTCCACAGAGGAAGAACCAACTTGAAATAAGAAATTTTCTGACCTTGAAAGATCTGTCTGTCTGTCTGTCTGTCTGTCTGTCTGTGTATCTACCCACTTACCTACTACCTACCTAGCTATCAAATTTATTGGTTGCCCATCTTATCTCATGGTA